>JANIHZ010000009.1:880247-894684 GCA_027478365.1 Erythroxylum rufum | reverse complement strand
TTTTTAAAAATTTTAGAGGCTATTTTATAAATTTAAAAATTTCTCGAAACGGTACCCGGTATAAACCGGTACCGATACATTTCTGTTTCAGACAGTAACGAAGCCAAAAATTTAAGATAGGAGGACCCAAATATTTAATTTTTTTAAATTTTGAGAAGCCCAATATATCACTAATCTTTAAATACCTCCATCAAATAATCTTGGGGTGTGGGGGGGGCCAGTGCACTACTGGGCCCCATCTACCTCCGTCCCTAATTCTAAAACTCAATCTGATATCGAACCATAACGATATTCATAACATTGATCC
This sequence comes from Erythroxylum rufum, assembly GCA_027478365.1. Classification (NCBI taxonomy): domain Eukaryota; kingdom Viridiplantae; phylum Streptophyta; class Magnoliopsida; order Malpighiales; family Erythroxylaceae; genus Erythroxylum; species Erythroxylum rufum. Next base: position 894,377 of record JANIHZ010000009.1, on the reverse strand, counting down.
GAACCATCGAACCATTCCAACGTTGGGCTAAAATGTCTCGCCGAAAGCCTCTTCGTTTCACTGAGGTTCATTATGGTAAGAACTCTTTTCTTATCATAATAAATCCAAAAGGCAAGGCAACGAGTAGTTACATGTTCAAGCACAGAAATCGAGTATCGTGCACTACCTTTGGCCATGACAGAACAAGCTTGGATATAACCACAAGCTTCTTTGTCTGTTTGGCTTCTTCTTCTTAATCTGAAATAAGCATCAGTGGAGAAGCAACCTGTTTATGTTTTATAGCGAGTCTGAGAGTACATGAGAACTGGACCAAACTTTAATCTTTTCTCAACTCGAAAGCCTCATTTTCGACAGTCTCGTGTAGCTGCCTCTCAGATTCATAATGTAGCCGGCCAATTGAAACGTTGTTCCAGTTTAAAAGAGCTAGAATCTGTATATGCCGCCATGGTCAAGAAGAGTTCAAATCAAGATTGCTTCTTCGTGAATCAATTTATTACGGCTTGTATCTCCTTTAGTCGTGTAGATTACTCTATTTTAGCCTATTCCCAGATGGAGAATCCCAATGTATTTGTCTATAATGCAATGATTAGGGGTTTTGTTGAGTTCGATAAGCCAATCCAAGCACTTGAAATTTATGTTAGCATGTTAAGAGCGGAAGTTTTGCCCAGTAGTTATACGTTTTCGTCGTTAGTGAAAGCCTGTAGCTTGTTATCTGAATCGAGGTTTGGAGAAGCTATCCATTGTCACATTTGGAGAACTGGGTTTCCAGCCCATTTGTTTATTCAAACTTCTCTTGTAGATTTTTATTCAAACATTGGCAGGATGGAAGATTCAAAGATGGTATTCGATGAAATGCATGAAAGAGATGCTTTTGCCTGGACTACATTGATTTCTGGTTTTGTGCGGAATGGGGATTTGAGTTCTGCAAGGAGGTTGTTCGATGTGATGCCTGAAAGGAACATAGCCACTTGGAATACTTTGATTCATGGCTATGCAAGACTAAGAAACGTGGAATTGGCTGAAGAGTTGTTTTATCAAATGCCTGAGAAAGATGTTATTTCATGGACAACCATGATCAGGTGTTACACTGAGAATGAAAAATTTAAGGAATCATTGCAAGCTTTTAACGAGATGACGAAGATGGGAATTACCGCTGATGCAGTGACTATGGCAACTGTGATTTCAGCATGTGCTCATCTTGGGGCCCTTGAACTTGGGAAAGAAATACATTATTATGTAATTTCTAATGCGTTTAAGCTTGATGTATACATAGGGTCTGCATTGATTGATATGTATGCCAAGTGCGGGAGTCTGGAAAGGTCCCTTCTGCTGTTCTACAAGTTGCAACAGAAGAACCTCTTCTGTTGGAATGCAGTGATTGATGGTCTTGCAGTTCATGGGTATGCAGAAGCAGCCTTGGCAATGTTTGTAAAGATGGAATGGGAGAAGATTAAGCCAAATGGTGTTACGTTCATTAGTGTTTTGAGAGCCTGCTGTCACGCAGGACTTGTTGAAGAAGGCCGTAGAAAGTTTGAGAGTATGATATGTGATTATTCCATCCCTCCTGAAATTGAACACTATGGTTGCATGGTTGATTTATTGGCTAAAGCTGGCTTACTTGAAGAAGCACTGGAGTTGATAAAAAATATGAGCTATGAACCAAATGCTGTTATCTGGGGTGCCTTGCTTGGAGGATGCAAACTTCACAGGAACTTAATGATTGCCCAAATCGCTGTCGACAACTTGATGGTTTTGGAACCAGGGAATAGTGGGTATTACAGCCTTCTGGTTAACATGTACGCTGAAGTTAACAGGTGGGGTGAAGCTGCAAAAGTGAGAGTAACCATGAAGAATCTACGGATAGAAAAGACGTGCCCTGGGGCCAGTTGGATTGAGATGGAAAGAAAAATATATCGGTTTGCAGCATCTGATAAATCTCACCAATCTTCTGATGAGATTTGCTCGATATTGTATGAATTGGATGGTCAGCTAAAGCTAGCAAGCTATGCGCCTGAATTTTCCTCAATGCTGTAGCACAAGTATGAACATTTGGAAAGTACCTTCTCACATTTTTGCTTTTTATGCAATCACGAAATGTTCTTGTTTTAGATTCCTTGCAATAACATTGACAACATATAGTGATGTCTGTTGGTGTTGGCTAGCAAAAGGTAGGAATGCCACAAATTCTTGGGTTAGTTTTTCACTCACATTTCTTCCCTCCTCAGTCAACAAATTTTGGTGCTTTTCACATGCCTTCTTCGGAGGAGGGAAGAAATGTGGGTTAGGTTTTCAGCTTATCTAAACAGAGTTAGTATTTTAGCTGCGTTCGTTGTCTGCAAGTTTGTCGTTCTCGTGATACCAAGTAGGGATGGAAAAATCGGTTGACATCCCTAATACCAAGATTATTACTTACATTTTCTGTTAATATTTTGCGTTGAGCAGGCGGTTAAGTTGATGACCATGGCTAGGATGTCTATTCAACGTCCAAGAGCAATAGATTGCCTATGACAAGTCATGTCCTATCTTTTTGAGCATATCTTGATCACAAGGTGCTTTGTCAGACTTCTTGTTACAAAATATGGATGTGAGACATTACTGACATTTAATAGTATCCTGTTCATTGTCAGATTTACCATCAAAACCTGTTCTCGGGACCATGTCACCAGAAGTGCATGAAATTCCATATTGGGCTGTTGTAAAGCAGGTAAGTATGTTTGAGCTTTGAGGACTTCAGTCAACAAATTTTGGTGCTTCCACTCACATTTCTTCCCTCCTCCGCAGAAGACAGTCAAAGAGAATGATGGGTGTTATCCAAGCTGGGCAGCTGGGGATGATCCAAATGTCAGATATCATATGAGGTACTAGATTAAAAAATTGTCTCAAGTGGTGACTGAGTTGATTGTATACAAGTGAATAGGAAGTTCCTTTGTGGGGAATAAGAAGAATCTATGATTCTGCTTTCAAGGATGTTATGCATAACTGATTCGAACTGAAGAATTAGGCAGGTTATGTTTGGAGGCAGTCTTTTACAAGTACTAATAAGCAAATGTCTGTCAATATCCTATGGTTGCAAAGGCAGGCTTCTAATCAATCACCAACTTTTGTTTACAGTTACATCCAAAGGATGCTTGTGGAATATAAAAACCGTAATGAATAAGTGACAAAGAGCAGCTTCCACTTTCAAGTTGTTTGGAAGTCTCTTCTTTTGCGTCAAAAGACAAATATTTTACTTGGAAAGAATTAGAATCGGCGATAGATGAGTTAGAAAAAAGCATGAGATGCAAAAGGTGAATGTTGTAATTCATAAAAGGAATATTTCTGAAGCCATCTATAACTCAAAAACCTTAATATCCCCCAAGAACGCTTTCGTGAAACAGTATCATATCAAGTACAGACTTAGACTGAGGCTGCTGCAATCTTGCAGGAAACATCTACTAAGAATGCCTGCATCTATAGCCAACAAGACTTCCCTGAATCTATTAATGTGCATGCAGCTGCTAGCTGGATGAAGAAATAAGCCAAATGCAATCAGTTGATAAACAATTAATTACGTCATTTTCATGAGTCTAGCACCTGATCCCATGGTCTAACTGTACCATGCAGAACCAAATAATCTACTTCAGCTGCCTTATCCTACATATATATCATTGCTTACAAAGTAACCATTCACATAAAAATTTCATACAACTGTTGTGCAGTTCAAAAATAGCACAACAGATGAAGATTCTTACCTGCTTATACTTCCAAACCTGAATGATCAACTTTGTTCTATATATCATCTATATACAAACAAAGACTACAATCCTGTCTCACAAAAGATTACAATCCTGTCTCACTCAATGTGGACCTCAAATGATTAGAAAGGGTCACAATCTGACAGTTTTCAAGATTAATTCTGTAAAAAAATGTAATTGGGCAGTTCAAATTGTAAACAAATAACATCACCAGTTTATTAAGTCTGCACCATTAACCGATTCCTCTGGAGATTCTCTCAGATAAATCTGAAGCAAGTGCATGCATGTTGCTCTCATGACAAGCAGTCATAAATGCTGCCAAAGTTACATGATCTACGTTGCCTTCCTTGTCCAATAATTTATGGAAGAACAATACAGCAATGCCAACTTTCTTCTCACTACAAAGCTTCCTAATCAATGTATTAACCGTTCGAATCCAGAACCTTTTGTCTAGCCTCTCTAAGATGATCATTGCTGTAGCAGAATCATCTTGATTACAATACTCATAAGCTAATGTTAGCCTTGTAACTTCGCATGGCACCAGCCCTTGGTCAACCATGGTTTCGTACAGCTGTCGAGCCTCATTCAACATAGACTTTTTGCACAACCCGCTTATTAAAGCTCCATAAGTAAGATTATCTGGCATGCAACCATGAACATTCATCTCATGGAAGAACTTTATAGCTAAATTGACATTCCCCCCTCGACAGTATCCACAAATCATGGATGTAAATGTTTCTTTAGTTGGAACTAATCCAAGTCCAACTAATTCCTCAAAAAGTTTCTCACATTCCCCCATTCTCTTTTTCCTACAGAAGAAAGCAATCAGAATATTGTAAGTATAAATATCAGGTGGCAAGCCAGATTTGAACATCTTAGTTAACAAAGCAAGAGCTTGTTTATCATCAGCTCGCCTACAATGCTCAGATATGAGAATTGTATATGTTACTGTATCAACTTTCAATCCACATTCCATTCCCCTTATCAGCAGTTTATATGCCTCTTGAATCCTTTGTTTTTTACAGAGTCCATCAACAAGTGCGTTGTACGTGACAATTGTTGGATTGAAGCTTTCTTTTCCCATTAGATCCATCAACTCATATGCTCTACCAAAATTACCAGCCTTGCTGTGGCCTTCAATAAGACAAGTGTAAGTCTTGGTGTTCGGAACTAATCCTTGTTCTTTCATTCTGCTAAATAACATCTCTGCTCTATTCAGCTTTTCTTCTTTGCAATACCCAGAGATCATTGACGTATAGGTATGTACATTTGGCTTGTAATGATCACTTCTAACAAGCTTAAGAAAGAGCCTAAATGCTTTTTCAGTCCACCCCTTCTTGCACAGTCCATCAATTAGTGATGTATGAGTGTACACATTTGGTTTCCATCCTTTCCTAACCATATCCTCCAACATCTCAAATGCTTGCTTAATCCTACCCATTTTGCACAATCCATCAATCAAAGAGGAATAATTGATCAGATTTGGTTTTAAGCCCATTTTAACCCATTTGTCAAAATACCATAACACTCTGTTCACAAAACCTTTCTCAGAAAATGTGCTCATAATCAAAGTACAAGTAGCATTATCAACAGTTAAACCACTCTCAACCATATCCTTCAACCACCTATCTGCATCTGAAACTCTACCCATTCTACAGTAACAAATAACCATCAACTTATAAGAGATAGAATCAGGAAACAACCCATTCTGACACATATCATTGAAAACATTCTCCGCATAATCAACTAAGCCCATCTCACAAGCAACTCCAATGGCACAATTCAGCGTCGTAGCACTCAATCGCAAGCCGTGTTTTTGCATCTCGAGAACCATACAAACAGCCTCCTTTAACATTCCAACCTCAGCAAAATTTCTCATCAAGTAATGCATCACTTCGTTGGCTCTCTCCAAATTGCCATTAGCAATAAAAGAAGTTGCACAGACGATGTATAACCTCATAAAGTGCCTAAATTTAGGAAACCTGACGGCCCAATTGAAGAAACTCAAAGCCACCATCGAACCCGCTTCATTTGCAAGGGAAGCAACAATTGTAATAGCATGTTCATGAGTCAAAGAATCAGGGTCAACCTCGAGATGGAGATGCCTTTGCTGGAAGTAGGATTCACAAATCAGTGAACAAATGGACCTAACCGGAGACGTGGGTGCTTGTGGTGACGGAGGCGATAGTGAAGATGGGGTCTGATCATTGTGATTGGAGCTATGGTAATAGCATGTGGGATTAAGAGAGAGGAAACACAGAAGAGGGTTGTAGCAGAAACCATTGGGAAAGAAGAGTTTGTTTCTCAGTGCAAAACTGAGAAGAGAGACCATGAAGGTTCCAACTTTCTGTTGTGTTTTTCTGGAGAAAACTAAAACCAGCAAAAGCCATTAAGAAAACCATCTCCATATAACAAAAAACAAAGCAGCCATTAAGAAACAAACTCTGAACTCCAAAGTCCAAAGTGCAGCAAACCTCACCAGTTTCAATCTATAGCTTTCCTTTGTTTTCTCGTGACATCGATGAATCTCTGTCCTTCTTTCTTGATACGCTACACAGAGATGCCGTTTTGCTGCCCTTTCCTTTTTCTTTTTTACACTTTCTTCTCCTAGATGTCGCGTTTTAGTTATGCCTTTTCACAAAACAGTCCCCTCCATTGTATTATTTTCAAAACTAGATCTTTCTTTTCATTTATGACGCTTCTTTATATATATATATATATACACGTTTTTAGGTCATAATGTATTTTTTTTTTCACGAAGTGTTTTAGGAGGGTCTCAATTATGGGAAGGCACCTTTAAACCATTTATACCCAGACTAATTCCCACTCGAGGCAAGTAGGTCCCTTGCGGGAGGCAAAGCTCTAGCTCAAAGTTTTAAACAGCTGCATACATTAGGGCGGTTCGAATCCGCGACCTCACTTAAGTTAGGAGAGCTCCCTACCAACTCACCTACGCCTTGAGGTTCAGGTCCTAATGTATTTCTAAATCCCAAATTAGGCACTAAGTTTCCTTTCAATTTCAATCATTTTAACTTTTCTGGTTACCCAATTAAGGATCAAATCAAACTAATTTCATAATTGATCCCTAATGGGTTAAAATAATCCTTTCAAAAGTACGACTTTTGTTTTTTGCTCTTACTTAAAGGAGTTTCTACATATTTATTCACATGCGCAGAAGAACTCCTAAATTCACATCAACATTCATCCATCCTCAATAGACTGTAGGCATTCTATGAAAATTTTAACCAAGACATTTTCAAGGTAAAGTTGCATAAATGCTCTATGCTTTTATACAAACAAACATCTCATTGTACATTGTTTAACACAAAGAAAGAAAAAAAAAACTAGGATAGTTGGTCTAACGTGTGCTCACCTTCTCAACTACTCTATTTATATAGAAGTGTAAGGTTTTTTTTCCTCTTCTTGGACCTTTACTTATATAAAATCATCTTTGGCAATTAGTATCGTAGCAAGAACATGTGTTTAGAAGTAAACTAAAAGACCTATACAAAGTAAAGTTTTAGTTAGCACTTCAAACCTTTTGGGATGTTTAAATATGAAGCAATTATAAAATTGTTGTAAAAATTGATCGGATTAGAGCAGATTTGTAGCTAAATATGACTGAACGAATAGTAATGAACAGACAGATTTTACATGAAAAACTCCTAAATTAGGGTAAAAATTATAGGCAAGAAATAGAAATTTCACTATGAAATTTAGGAGTACAACCTCTCTCTATTTTACAAAGAGAAACACTAACTCTCTCACTAAATAGGAAAAACACTCTCTAAACTTTTGTGGGGATTTAACAGAAGAATAGATTTCTAGGATATTAGAAAACTGATATGTTCCATACGCGTACAACCAACTGTGGACAGACTATCCATAACTAGCCTCTTCTTCCTACTATTTCTAACTTTGTGCAGTCGGCTGCCTTCTTTCTTGACTTTAGTGCAGTAGGCAGTAACAATCTCCTACTTGAAGATTTGATTGAGAGTCAATAAGATCTTCACACTATTCTTTTTACCTTGCCGCTACATTTGCTTACGTCTCTGTCAGGCCACACGAGGATCGATATCACATAAACTTGTCACCATTGATTGCTTTTGTCATAAAATCTACAAGGTTATCCATTGTATGAATTTTCTACATGTCCACCGTTCCTTCTTCCACTTTCTCACAAACGAAGTGATATTGAACTCGAATGTGTTTTGTTTTTGAATGAAATACTGGGTTCCCTGTAAGATGCAAAACACTTTGGTTATCATAAAACAAAATAAGGTTCTCTTGTTTGCATTCGAGTTCTTTCAACATCAACTTCAACCACATTGCTTCTTTACTAGCTTGTGTAGCTGCTACATATTTTGCTTCTGTTGCTGACGTAGCCACAACTAATTGCAGTTTTGAAACCTAGCTCACAACTCCTTTAGCTAGTGTAAACACATATCCTGTAGTGGATTTACTTTCATCAAAATCACTTGCATAATCAGCATCAACATATCTTTTGACAGTAAAATCTGATCCTCCATAACATAATGCAACATCTGAGGTTTCCTTGATATATCTGAGAATTCTCTTAATAGTATTCCAATGCTCTCGACCAGGATTCGCCATGTATTGACTAACTACTCCCACTGCATGTGCAATGTCTGATCTTGTACAAATCATAGCAAACATTAAGCTTCCTATTACTGATACATACGGTACTCGAGATATCTCCATCCTCTCTTCTTCATAGCTAGGACTCATACTTAAGGATAACTTGGAATTAACAGGAAGAGGGGTATAAATTGACTTACAATCTTGCATGTTGAATCGCCGCAAGATCTTCTTCAAATAATTCTTCTGAGAAAGCCAAATCTTCCTATTATTTCTATCTCGGTGAATTTACATCCCTAGAATCTTATTTGTTGGTCCTAAGTCCTTCATTTCAAATTCCTTAGCCAATTGTACCTTCAATTCTTTGATACGATCATTATTGGGGCCTCTTACCAACATGTTGTCTACATACAACAACAAGACTATAAAATCATCTTTCTCAAACCTCTTGAAATATCTACAAGGGTTTGCATTTAGTCTGTTATATCCAAGGCTTATGATGAAGGAATCAAATCTCTTATACTAATACCTCGGTCCCTGCTTTAAACCATACAGAGATTTGTTTAACCTGCAAACTAAGTTCTTTTCCCCTTTTTTTTCAAAACCTTCTCTTTGGAGCATATAAATTTCTTCTTTAAGATCTCCATAAAGAAATGAAGTTTTCACATTTAACTGCTCAAGATGCAAGTCAAATGTAGAACACATCACCAGGACTAACCTAACTGTGGTGAGTCGAACCACAGGAGAAAATATTTCATTGAAGTCAATTCCTTTCTTCTGAGCATATCCTTTTACCACCAATCTAGCACGATATCGGTTTACTTGATTGTCACCACTCCGCTTGATCTTGTAAACCCATTTATCGCCAATAGGCTTTCGTCCTTATGGTAGTGATACCAATTCCATGTCTTATTCTTATACAGAGCTTCAATTTCTTCCTACATTGCTGCCATCTATTGGGATGCATCTAAACTATTCATTGCTTCTTGAAGAGTTGATGGCTCTCTGTCCTCAATTAAAAGATAGTATGCAATATTGCTCTCTATAATATAATCTGAGTGCCAGCTCGGTGGTCTTCTTATACGAGTTGATCTTCGAGTATCTAAAACATCAGATTTGACTGGTTCTTGCTCCTCGTGCTCTGGTGCAGCTTCAGAAGAATCATTTTGATCAAATTCCCTTTCCATCTATACTGTTGTCGTCTCTAAATTCTCTTTTGAAGTACTAACATCTTATATTTGCTCTTGATCATTATCTTCCAAGAAAATAACATCTCTACTAACAATAATCTTATAGGTAGTGGGATCCCACAGACAATACCCCTTTACTTCTTCAGTATATCTTAAGACAAAGTACATCTTCTAGATTTTGGATCTAACTTCGTTGTTTCTTAGGCATTGAATATCACATAGGTAGGGCTTCCAAATATATGGAGGTTGGAATAATCCGCTAGTTTACCAGTCCACATCTCCATCGGTGTCTTTAACTCAATTGCAATTGATAGAGCTCGATTCACCACATAATATGCGGTATTGACTGCTTCTACCTAGAATTTCTTATCTAAGCTTGTAGTTCTCAACATCGCTCTTGTTCTTTCTAACAGAGTTTTATTCATCTGCCCTGCTACTCCATTTCGTTGAGGAGCATATGCCGTCATGAACTACCTTTTGATGCATTCTTGCTTGCAGAATTCATCAAATTCTTTACCGGTATATTTGCCTCTATTATCTGAGCGCAAAAACTTATCTTTTTACCAGATTTGAGTTCCACCCACGCATTGTAAAACTTGAAAGTTGGAAACACATCTGCCTTCCTCTTTATAGGAAACACCCAACATCTCCTCAAATAATCATCAATGAATGATGCAAAGAAATTTGCTCCTCCTAGGGACGTAACTGGTACTTGCCATATATAAGAGTGAATCAATTCTATAATTTCTTTGCTTCTGAACTTTGATGTGTTGAACTTCAATCGATACTGCTTACTTACAATGCAATGCTCACAGAAGGGTAGTGATACCTTTGTGAGACTTGGAAGTAAATTCTTCTCTGTAAGTATCTTCATTCCTTGTTCTGACATCTGTCCAAGCTTTTTATGCCACGTCATTACAGATTTGTCATCTGGACTAGTCACCGCAACGGATGTCTCTCCTTCTTACAAAGTTACTCCCTTCAGCATGTACATATTTGCAACAATCTTCTCTGCTTTCATAAACACCATTGCTCCTTTAATCACTTTCATGATCTTGTTTTGAATCTCAAATCTGAAACCGAGATCATCCAATTTTCCTACAGACAACAAATTCTTCTTCAGGCCTTCCACATATCGCACTTTTTCAATAGTCTGAGTTGTCCCATCATATATCTTTAACTTAATAGTGCCGACACCAACAATCTTTAGAGCTTGATCATTACAACTGTACACAGATCCCCCAGAGACAGATTCATACTGATGGAATCATTCTCTTCGAGAGGTCATATGAAAAGTACCTGCTGAATCGAGAATCCATACATCAACAAATCTTCTCTTATCTCAAATAGTCATTGCCGCTTCACAGACCATTGCACCTCCATCATGTGAAGTATTTGCCACATTTCCTTGAAGAATAATATCTTTCTTATTTAGATTCCAACAATCCTTCTTCAGGTGCCTTTTCTTGCCACAATTATACCACTTGAAATTCTTCTTACTCTTGGATTTTGATCTACCATGACTATGACTCCCACTTGGGTCACGTTCCATTGATCTTCCTCTCGTCACCGCCAAGACTTCCGCTTGTTGTGAATTTGCCAGCCTGTCTTCTTTACTTTTGAGTCGACTCTCTTTTTCCAGAATAGTAGCTGCAATATTGTTGAAGACTAGAGTGTCTGTGTCGTTTGTTAAATCGATGACAAGTTGATCATACGAATCTGATAGACTTTGGAGTAGAAGTTTCGCATGTTAACTTATCTCTATTGTGTGCCCTAATGATGTGGGTTGGGAAAATAGATTATTTAAAGTATTTAAGTGCCCCATCACTGAAGTGGATTCCGCCATGTGTAAAGTGTATAGTTTCCTCTTTAGAAAAATTTTGTTGTGGAGTGATTTGGCTTCGTACAATTTTGTGACATAATCCAAATCTCTTTTGCCGTCTTCTTCTCCTCTATGCTAGACAACACCCTATCTGCTAGTGCCAAATGAAGATTTGCAATAGCATACTGTCCATCTCATTCCACTTATTATCATCTGTGAATGTTGTCAGCCTTTCACTAATGGCTGCTAAATAGTTATCTTTTCTCAAGATAGCCTTCATCTTCAACTTTCACAATGAGAAATTACTCCCATTGAACTTTTCAATCTAAAATTTTACTATCGTTGCTTCTACCACGAACAGAATTTTGGCTCCCACTATTTCACGTGAACAGTACCCGTATGTATGATAGTACCCATATGAATGAATAGTACCATATGCGTATCTATAAATAGTATCGTACACGTGAATAGTACTGTATACTTGAATTATAGTAATTGCATAGTTTAATGCAAAAAAAATGCATGAACAGTTGTCACCTTTTGTGGTTACTGTTCACCAACTTTCACTATGCTCACTTGAACTCCGAACGAATTGCACCAAAAAATTCGTCATATTTTTCTCATCTCGCTTTGATACCACTTGTTGTAAAAATTGACTGGATTAGAGCTGGTTCGCAGCTAAATAGGACTGAATGAATAGTAATGAACAAACAGATTTTACGTAAAAAGAACCCCTAAATTAGGGTAAAAATCACGATCAAGAAAAAGAAATTTCACTATGAAATTTAGGAGTACAACCTCCCTCTATTTTTCAAAGAGAAGCACTAACTCTCTCACTAAATAGGAAAAAACTCTCTAAACTTTTGTGGGGATTTAATAGAAGAAGAGATTTATGGGATATTGGAAAACTGATATGGAAAGGCCTATTTATAGGCCTCCCATACGCATACACCCAGCTATAGACTGACTGTCCATAACTGGCCTCCTTTTTTTTTTCTTCCTACCAGTTCTAACTTTGTGTACTCGGTTGCCTTCTTTCTTGACTTTGTTGCAGTCAGCAGCAACAAAAATTTGCCTATTAAATCCACTAATTTGAACCTAAAGCATCTTTTAAATGTATAAAGTGGTAAATAAGATTACTTTAAATAAGCAATGTAAATAGTAATTTTATGTGCACAACTACAACATAATAGAGCCCACGACTTGCTTGTTATTCTCAAAATCTGGACCAACATCACAACAATATGCAAAAGTGGGTGTAATGTTGAGGTCACTAATAATAAATGTCCTTCTTTCTTTTCAAAGAACTTTTCTATAATGGAGACATCAATGTCAATTCCAAATTTTAAATTTATACATTGCTAGGTCTGTAAAAGACAACATTCATTAAAAGCAAATCTAACCAAAAAAAAAAAAACAAATGAGGAACTTCTCAATGAAAAGGTAGTATAAGCACTGTTATCTAGAATATGTTAAAAATGTTATTGGCATTAGATTTAAAGGAATCATGACTAACTAAGGCAACATAAGAAGATGCCTTTGAAAAACAAAAAGAGGAGATAAAGAAATAGTGGATTATATCATTTCCTTGGTTACTTTTTAAATGGTAAGGTTTTTTTTCTATATACTAAATTCAATTCCTTTAATTAACCAATTTTATTGTTAACTTATATAGTTCACACTTTTTAGTTCTACCTCTTTCAATCAAAATAAGTCCTCAAGCTTAAACTCTATCCTTTTTATATCATCACTTTTTGCACTAGGTCAATACAAGTTAAATAAAATTACCAATTGCTAACAACAATTTCATTACAAACAAAATCATAGAAATGAAAACTTAAGACATGCTTGGACACTAGGAATTAAGGATTGATACATGATCTAAAGACAACAATGATATCAATCAAAATGGGCAACCATGCCTTAATCTTGTCAAATATGAAATGGACGCACCAAAATGATGATGATTAATGAAAACATGTAGGCGCTCATTATCAATCTTCAAAAGCTTATATTTCTCAAACTCCTTAAGCTTATATATAATCACAATAACTTTATACTTCCTATCTTTGTAATGATTAACAAGCCTCATGAAACCCTCAACTATAAAGCCACTTCGTCGATCGAATATGCTGACTTCACACAGCAAAAATTTACAGGCCCTTAAAAATGGAAAAAGAATAAAAGTATTTGACAAACAATACTGACCCAATCATTAGAGAAATTAATAAAATACTTTTTTGGTTACTAAAGTATTTGTTACTTGGCTAGTGATAACTTCATTTTCTCTCACACTTTAAGTTTATAAATTTGCTTGCCATTATAAATGATATGCAATATGGAAAAGGGAGTCTATATTGGTATAGTAATTAAAAGGAAACGCAAATTTGCATCAATCAATACAAATCAGATATATTAAACAACACTAGTAATTAAAATGATAAGTAAAACATAAACAAAGTGAAATACAATGGAATGATATCAATGCAATGTCATGAATACTATACCAATACCATTATCAAATTTAGTTCTAGTATAGTACGATACAACGACGATCAATACTAGGTACTATTTTGAGTAATTTGTAAAAAATACAAATTAATTCATGAATTTCTTAAAATCACAAAATAATTCCTCATTATATTGTGCTAGAAAACATTTAGTTTTATATCAACCATGTCCCCAAAATTATAATAATATAAATTTGAAATAACAATTATCTATTTATTTATATTAATATTATTTTTTACATATAAATAATAACCATAATTAATATATAAAAATA
>JANIHZ010000009.1:869033-880147 GCA_027478365.1 Erythroxylum rufum | reverse complement strand
AGAATGCAAAGTACTTAAAATGTTATAATTTCATCTTATAATAAAAAATAATTACATCAAACATCAAATAAGTATTATAACAAGAGTTTGTGCCCAGGAATACAACCAAATAGAAGCAAAACTTGGGACAAAAATATTTACAAATAAACGTTTATATTTATATTACATATACATAATTTAACATATGCATTAAATACAAGTGAAATTAAAAGAATAGAAGAAATAAAAAAACCCCTTAAACTTCATTTAATCAAATATTCGCTCAAATTGTATTGATCTCAATTCTCATTTGGTACCAAAATTTTCATTATTGAGAGGAGACTCATTAACACCATTATTTAAACTCATTGCACCAAATGACACATTAATACTTTCCCATCCAAGATTATCTTCCAAGTCACCCTCTTATATCAAAATTGGTTCCTTAGAAGCCCAAATTGCTAAAAGATCAATATGCTCAAGGAAAATTAGATTTATAGAACTACTTGTTATATTAAGAGCCTAGTAAACAAATAAAATCAAATTATAAGAAATTAAAATTAATTAGATTCAACTTAATAATGACAATAACTTATCATTCTTGAAGCTTTAAATTGTATCAAAAAAGACCAAGTTGTTCAATCTTTTATGTTCTAATCTATTCCTTTTTCTTATAATAGATGAATTCAAATGTGCTATAATCACACCCTATTATACTCATACATTGACTTACAATTCAAATTGCAAACCTTTGTAATTTTAGAACACCACTTTCGAATTAGTCCCACTAAGCAACTGTAAGATAATAAAAGTAACTTTATAAACAAAATAAAGTAATGATTAATTTCCAACAAGTAACTAAAGTGAAAAATATATGTCTGGATTAAGTTTGTCTATTTAACGAATAATAATTAGCATTCCAAAATCACCATAAGTTTCCTTATAAACCTTTAATTATAAGCTTAAGGGATCATATGTCATCCCATGGGCATCGATTATTGTAATAGTTAATAATATTCCCCTATTAACTTTAGCTTTCTTTGTAAAACTTGGTCTAAAATAGACACTAGGATTTAAAAATGACCCAGTTGCAAACAATGGAGAATAAAATTGCATTTCTCATTTCTCACTGATGACTGTAAGATAAGGTATGTATAAAGAATACCTATTTTTCATATTGGCCTTAATTACTTCCTTCGCCCTCCCTATGGCATCATAAAACTAACTTGTTGTTGCCTACTTATCACTATCAACCATATGAATTATTCTTACTAAAGGCTTAAAATTAATGATCTTAAATTGATAAGAAATTAGTTGTAAATCTTGTAATAATAGGACGATACAAATTCCTACTATTGGTGAAATTCTTTCTCGTCAAGTTTAGGACCCATGTATGATTATAGATGAACTTGATCATTATTTTTTTTTCTTTCTACACATTTTCATCAATGATAGGAAAGAATTATACCTACTTTGCAATCTTTTTCCAACTGTTTTATAAGCATAATCATTGTCAGTAATTAAGTTAACAATATTTTTTAGCCCAACTTCATTTATAACTTCTTTAAATATTTGAAACAAAGTATCAACATTTCTAACAAGGCTAGATGCATCAATAAACTTCAAAAACGTTGCCCCTTATTAGAATAAACCAAAAAATTGCTAATAGGCTCATGCCTTCTATTTGTCCAACCATCATACATAATTAAATACCCATAAGTTGCCTAAGTCATTCTTCTTTCATCCAAATAACTATTTCATAAATTAAGATGCTCAGAAGTTTGCCTTTCTAGTTATTAATTGAAGGAGCTTTATATCCTAGATAGTAAAAGGCAACAACATCCAATATAGGATGGTAATAATAAAACTGGACAACATTGAATGATATACCTGAATCATACTATCATTTAGCCATTGCCACGTCCACATTTGGAGTAACTTCTTTAGATTCTAGGGCTCTACAAATTGAAGACTTTGCTTCAGGAGTTGTTCATCACATCAGGATCAACATTCCCTTCTTTTTAGGTAAGACAACTACCTTTAACATCCCCACTATTATTACAACCACCAGAAAAAGAACTTCTACTACTAATTTCGTAATTTAGTCTTTGCCTTTTATCTTTCTCATACTATTACTCTTTAAGAAAAGTTTTTATTTTCCATTTCACGTCATGACTTACTTTTTTACGAGCTCAACGTCACCTTTGATCCTAGCTAAATGCTTATTTAATCTTGTGATTTTCCCACGTTTCAAATTCTTGTTACAATATAAACAAATGGTATGGTTCTTCATTCTAGGAACCAATCTAGCGTGAGTTCAAGCTAGATTATCAAATCTTCCTAAAGTGGCTGAATTATAAGAGTACTTGAACTTCCCTCTATATATTTGTAAAAATAAATGAAGACATACATCAAAATTAACTTAATAACTTCAAAATTTGTGTAAAATAATAAGAAGAAATAGAGCAACAATGGTTTCTTAACAATTATATGATATAGACATGCAAGTAAACTTCATAAACTTGTATAAATAATTCCTTAAGAAAATTCAATGCTTAAGGACATTCTATCCAAGAAATTATCATGTTTCTTAGCCAAAACTTCAAATATATACATTGATTGTTGTACTTTCATAACTATAACCCAAACTTCAAATATATATATTGAATGTTGTACTTTCATAGCTATAACCCATTTTATGTAATTAAATAATTCAAATATAAAGTCACAACTATAACCCTTTGTGTGATTACATAATTCAACCCTAAAGTCACAACTATAACTCATTTTGTATACTTACATAATGCATACATAAACTCACAATTATAACCTATTTTGTATGACTACATGATTCAACCATAAACTCGTAACTATAACTCATTTTGTATGATTACATAATTCAACTATAACTCACCCGTGATTATATAATTCAACCATAAACTCATTTCTATAAATTCAATATAGATAATCACATAATTCAATCATAAAGCCACAAATATAACTCATTTTGTGTGATTACATAATTCAAACATACGCTCATAACTATCATCTATTTTGTATAATTATATGATTCAAGCATATACTCACAATTATAACTCATTTTATATGATTACATAATTCAACCATAAACTTGTAACTATAACTCATTTTGTGTAATTACATAATTAAACCATAAACACATCTATAACCTAATTTTATGGAATCACATAATTCAAGCATAAATTAACTAACACCATTTTGTATGACTACAAAATTCAATTTATAATATATAACCCAATTTATAATAAAGACAAACATTTTATTCAATATTTCTTAAATTTACAACAATAACACAAACTATAATTCAAGATTGAATCCACAAATTCCAGATCCAGACAATATACAAGAACATCCAAAAAACACAAACTATGAGTATGAGTGTATAACAAAAGTCACACAACACAAAATCAGTCAACTCAAGCACATGGTTCGACATTTTGATTTTTGCAACCTTGAGGTTTGATTATCTACTTAATTGGGATGGTAGAGGAGTGATTACGGGGTGCGACTGCCAGAGAAAGTGAGGCAAAAGGGGTTGCTAGTTGCGAGGTGTGGTTATGAGAAAGAGTGAGGTGACTAGGAATGATGTAGTGACAAGGCTGGGAAGTGCGACATTATGACCACGACGGAGGACGATGAAGAGGTGGTGGGGGATATGACTGGCAACAAAACATGAATGAGGGTTGTGACTGATTGCGAAATACAATAGACAGACAAGGTAAAAGGGTGGCCAAAACATGAATAAGGTAGGGCAGGGTTTTTTTAAGATTAATTTTTTCTTTTTGCAATTTAGTCCTCATTTTTTAAAATCTTTTATTTAACCTAATATTCAATTGATCTTTTGAATATCAGTCAATACTGGTCGGTACTAGCTGAAAAGACCAATATAGGCTAATATCATAGGTAAGTACAATATTGGTAATTTCAGTATAATTTTTCAAATAATATGACATATACTGGTTGATATGGTACGAAAACATAAACATTGTATCAATGACATTATCATAAGGGGATAAAGATATGTTGCTTTTTTAATAAACATTCAAACTTTATTTGACTCGTATTCAATTGTCTTTTAGATTTCTATGATATTTTGAATATCAAAATTCCTAAAAAGGCAAATGTTTCTCTTATGTCATCTATATTCATTAACTTAAAAAGATCTTAAAAGAGTAAATTGATAGTAAGGAAAATAAAAATAAGATCCCAATGAATATTTCATTAGCATTTAGAGAAATGTAGAAATTAAGAAGAAATAAAATTACGCTCTTGAAATAAGAGAAGATGGAAGAACGTCATCAATTAAACGATGATTTGGGAGATGTATAACAAAAAAATGTTGACCTTTGTGTCAAGGAGCAACCGTTGTTATCAATACATAAAAGTATGAAAAAAAGTCTTAAAAAGATAGAATAAGAATAATTTTGGTTCTAGTAACAAAATTTTTATGTTTGTGGAATCAATTACTACAATTATAGAAAAATATATTTTGAAAATTGTAGATTTTTATAAGGACTGACCTTAATGCGGAAGCAGTCAATTGATTCTCTGTTTGCTAGTTCACGTTTCGCGGTTGGCTACTAGAGTCACCGTTAATCCACGCCCCAAACTCTAAGCCTTGATGGTGTGATTCATGTGATGAAGAATGAAGGGAGATTTTCTTTTGGATTGCAATCAATGTAATAATCATTTTCACTCCCTTAATCCTCCTTTTATATGAGGACGAACATAACCAACGAAAGTTACATTTTGCGTAACTTCCAACAACTCCCACTCGGCCACATAAGCCATGAGTTACATCTTCTCTCTATAATTGCACGTGTCATACTGAGAATGGGGCGTGTAACCATTAAAGAACTAGTAGTGTTATATTAAGTCACCATCAAACTAACATAATACTTTCACATAGTTATTATACCCCAAATCATCCAAAATATCACCAAATGCATACACTGCCCCTTTATGCTCATAGATATATCATATGATTATACACCAAGTATAACTTCCCGGGCTGATATGGTGATGAAGGAAAAGATTCTTTCTTAGACACTCATAATAATTCATCTTAACTTAACTACTTTCATAATGTGCTCCGCTGGACTGTATACAACTTAGCTTTTGGAAAAACACACTAAAGTAGCAATACCAAGCCTCGACTTCATATCATAGTTCTAAGTTAAAGGGTTTCATTCGATTAGACATTAAAGTCTATGGGATCATACAGTGATAGAGAAAGGGATTTAACTGTCACTCCACAAAAAGGTCGTTATATAGCACACATAGTATGAAATGTGTGTCATAGCATAGCTCCCACTAAGTTAGGCATGTCACTTTGTTATACTATGCAAATCATGAATCTAGCTTTACTTAAAAACTAATCCGAGCCACTAGATTAACATACCTAATGCTAATCTTGACACTCGAGATTTGGCTTTAAAGCTTCAATATGAAATCTGAATCTTTCACATCCGACTCATCATGCATACTACACCAAATATAGAAACTTATCATGCATACTACACAAGTATGAAGATAACATAATATTACATACACTCAATATTAATATTGTGAAGTCTCATCCTACCCGTTACTCAAGCGTTAGGGCGATTACCTGTATGACAAGGTCAATCAGAAGCCTAGTGTGTGGTGACATTACAATGTGCCTTATCATGTAACTGCTTACCAATGAATATTTGAGAAATAACCTTTTATTAAACAAAAACTTGTTACAATTAAAAACTTGTCTAATATACAACAAGATATAACTTAATGAAAAAAAACTAAACCCTACATAAACCTAAACTCATCACATGAGCCTTAAACGAATCTCGAGGAATAGGTTTAGTTAAGGGATCAGCTACCATCTTGTTAGTAGATATATACTTTATGGCAACCTCTTTATTTTTTGTGGCGTCTCTTACAAAATGATAATGCCTTTTGATATGCTTAGACTTTCTATGAAACTTCGAATCTTTAGCAAACTGTATGGCTGCAGTGTTGTCACATAACAATTCAATAGGATCATTAACTCTGGGAATAAGATTAAGATTCTGAATAAAAATTCTCAACCATATTGCCTCCTGAGCAGCAAGACAACAAGCAACGTATTCTGCTTCC
Source organism: Erythroxylum rufum (assembly GCA_027478365.1). Lineage (NCBI taxonomy): Eukaryota > Viridiplantae > Streptophyta > Magnoliopsida > Malpighiales > Erythroxylaceae > Erythroxylum > Erythroxylum rufum. The sequence continues at coordinate 874,012 of JANIHZ010000009.1, read as the reverse complement.
ATTGTTAATAATGCTATACAGTCTTGCTTCTTGCTGCACCAAGATATGACTCCCCCTCCCAAGGTGAAGACATATCCTAAGGTTGACCTAGACTCATCCGGGTTACCACCCCAATCGGCATCCTAATATCCCTTTAACCTTAAATCCCTGCCTTGATAGCAAAGGACCAGGTCTGAAGTACCACGAAGGTATCAAAAAATCCTTTTGGCTGCTTGCCAATGAGAAGGTCCTGTGTTGCTTTGGTAACAACTTACCAAACCAACCGCAAAGCAAATGTCAGGCCGTGTACACAAAATAGCATACATTAAGCTTCCTACGACACTATCATAGGGAACATTACTCATTTTTTCTTTTCCTTCTCTTCTTTAGGGCATTGATCAAGACTCAAGGTAAGACCCTTTTCAACTAAGTGTCAACGGGTTTGGAATAATGCATTCGAAAACGCTCCAAGCGTATTAATATACGCTCCCTAACTTAAAACAAAAAGCTTCTTGGGATGATTTCTAGTTATTTCCACACCTAGGACATACCTAGCTTCACCCATGTCCTTCATATCAAAGACAGAGGAGAACCACTCTTTAGTGGTCTTGAGCATCTCCATATTATTGTCAGCTAGTAATAAGTCATCAATATACAAAGTGAGAAACAAAATTCCACTTGTTGTTCTCTTGACATACACAAAATGGTCTTCTAAAACCATGACTAAGCCAAAAAAAGTAATGACTTCATGGAATCTAAAATACCATGATTTGGAAGACTGTTTGAGACCATATATGGATCTTTTAAGACGACACACTTTGTCTTCTTGACCTTTTGATATGAAACCAATAAGTTGATTCATATAAATCTCTTCCTTAAGGTTACCATTGAGGAAAGCAGTCTTTACATCCATTTGAAACAACTCCAGGTCCAAATGGGCAACCAGAGCCAGAAGTAAGCGAATAGAGGCAAATCTCACTACAGGAAAAAATATCTCTTCATAGTATATACCTTTATTTAGGTATAGCCTTTCGCTACCAAACGGGCCTTTAACTTGTCTATCGTTCCATCTGCCTTACATTTTATCTTTAAAACCCATTTGATTCCAATTGACTTTCGTTGGAGCGGAAGATCAACTAGTTCCCAAACCTGATTTTGTGTCATTGAATCCATTTCATCTCTCATGACATCCACCCACTTTGTGTGGTTAGGTGAATCAATAGCCTCTAGAAAAGAGGTTGGTTCTTCTATTTCCAAAGGAGTATAAAGGAATATTTCCTCTTCGATTTGAAAATATCATTGAGGAATTCTTCCACGCTCACTTCTTCGAAGTCTAGGACCTACATTTGTCTACCCTAATTATCTCTCCCCTAGCTCTTGGAGATGCGGGGTTCTAATCATGTTGAGAACCACTCCCACTATCCCCTTGAGATGTGAGATTTTGAATATGTAGACTATCCACAAGTTCTTGGTTTAGAGATTGAAGAGGAACCTCATTCTCGATTTGGTTCTCTTGGGTAGGAAAAGTCTCGGTGACTTGGCAAGTAACTAAATTCTCCCCCTCACCGAGAGTATCCTGTTGTAACTCATACAAATCTAGGTTCTTTTTGATTTCACCTATGCTTGGGAACTCATCCTCAAGAAACTCCACATTGCAGAAAGCTACTTCTGTCATGCCACCATTCAGGTGCTCACCAAACTTAACATACCCTTTAGAATATTTAAGGTATCATATAAACACCATTTTAGTGGCTCTTGGACCAAGTTTCCCATGTTTATGAGTTGGGTTGTGTACATAACCAGCCGAACCATATGGGCACAAATGATCTAAAGAGGGCTTTCTTCCATTCCATAACTCATATGGGGTGGTGGGTACACTTTTACTTAGCACACAGTTAAGAATATAAGTTGTTGTGAGCAATGCATCTCCCCAAAAACTAATTGGAAGACGAACGTGTGCCATCATTGACCTGACCATGTCGAGCAATGTTTGATTCCTACGCTCCGCAACACCGTTTTGTTGTGGAGTTCCAAGAATCGTTAGCTATCTTATTATATCCTTTTTCTCAAAAAATTCTTTGAACATATCAGATAGATATTCTCGACCATGATCGGTTCGAAGAGTTTTAACTCTTCTTTCCAATTGTGTCTTAACTTCAGTCACAAAACGTTTAAACACATCAAGTGCTTCATAACGATGAGCTAAAAGATACACATACCCATAGCGAGAATAGTAATCTATTAAAGTGAGAAAATAGATAGCCCCATGACGTGATATCAGAGTGAATAAGCTCTAAGGGTTTACCCTTGAAGCCTTACCAAAAGATTTCACGATTGCCTTACCAGCTAAACATAACTCGCATCTCGGCAACTTACCTTAGTGAGTCGGTCTAAAAGACCTTTTTTAGCTAGCCTACTCAATCTATCTTAGCTAATGTGACCAAGTCTAGCATGCCATTTAGCAGATTCAAAATTACGATTAAAATATGAAACATAATAAGAAGACAAAATATCATAACATGCATCCAAATCAAGAATTAGAAAATCGTTTTTCGATGTAGCATGGCTAAAAATATTGCCATTATACATAATATCCAATCCATAATGACTAGAACTAAAAACGAATCCTAATTTCATTAAAGTTATAAGGGACATAAGGCAACATCGCAACCCTAGTGCATAGAGAGCATCATGGAGAAGCAAAGTATTTCCTCCACGTAACTTAAGCTGATATGTCCCTATTGCTCGAACATCTTCTTCACTGCCGTTTCCTAACATGATAGTTTGTGAACCCATCGGATATCGATGAAAGTTCACATAGCCAGCTTAATCCCAAACTATGTGCTTGCTTACTCCTATATCTACAATCCAATTAGGAAGAGAATTAACAACTAATTCATGAGAACAAACATATAACTCAGGAGTAATGGATAAGAAAGGTACCTTCTTAGATTCAGGACAATCCCGAGAAAAATGACTTTCTTTCCACAATTATAACACTTTACACGTGCCATGTTTTTCTCTCCTTGGCCTTTAGCCTTTTGCTTATTGACAATATGACGTTTTGGTCCATTCTTTTGAGGAGGCCGAGACCCTTTTCTTTTACCTCAATTGGCACAGTTTCCCTTTGGTCCTTTGCTTTTAGCAACAAGAGCCACATTGGAGGAGTCAGATACTTTTAAGCGATCCTCCATTTCGAGGTGCCTAATGATCTCTAAAAGGGTTTTGACATTCTTATTATGTGTCAAAACAAGTTTCACATTCTTTCAATGCCCAGTATGATCTGGAAGAGCTCTAATCACATTCAGGACTTGTTGCTCTTCAGAGATAACTTGACTAGCTGCCTTAAGATCACAAACCATAACACTTATGGTTCGTAAATGTTCAGCCATAGTACGAGTCATATTAATCTCATAGTTCATCCACTTGAGGTGCAAAGCACGAAGCCTTGTAGCGGATGTTTGACCAAAAGTGATCTTAAGTTTGTCCCACATGTCCTTAGCAGTGGCGCAATCCTCAAACTCTCCAATTAGATCATCATGCATGAAATACAACATAATATAACATGTCTTACGATACTTTTTGGGCCAATCTGCATAAGCCTTTAAGTATGCTTGGTATTGCTCACTAGCAGTATCAATATCTTTTCTGTCTTTGTCTTTGACTGATGGAGCAGTCATAATTATGGTCAAATGTTCGAGCAATTCTAGTTCATTTAGAAGATATTGAATCTACCTTTGCCACATATTGTAATTGGACCCATCCAATTTTTCAGCGGTGGACAAATCACCGATTAAGATTTTAGTTGCCATATCTACAAGTATATATAAACATGGCATGAGGCACATTTCCATTAATTAAATTATCTGAAAATCCATAATTCATGTAGTATGAAAATCCATAATTCAACGGAAACCCATATATATGCTTAAAGAACAAGAAATAAAGTTTTTTAGTTTCCGTGAAACCAATTACAAAATAAAACCAAGATAATCTCATGCATATTTAATCAACAACTTTCATGTGTTAAAACAAAGATAAAGTGTGCATGAGGGAAGTGAGAAACAAATAGAAGTAAACAAATAGAAGTCTTCCTTGGTTTTCGTGTTTAGATAGTGTTACAAAAGGAGAGGTTTTCGTACGTGAATATACAACAAAGAGAAGTCTTTGTTTTATTGAAACAACTTGCACGTTAAAACACCGAAAGAAAAAAACCAGATTTATACTTGGTTTTCATTTTTAGTATATACCATGCATGAATAATGAAAACAAAAAATCAAGAGAGTAAAGCATAAGATATCAACATTGTTTTCGTTTTTATATAATAATCATATAAAACACAGACAAGAGATAAATCTATATTTGAAGAAACTTGGCTCTGATACCAATGTAGATTTTTATAAGGACTGACCTTAATACGGAAGCGGTCGATTGATTCTTTGTTTGCTAGTCCACGTTTCGCGGTTGGCTACTAGAGTCACCGTTAATCCACGCCTCAAACTCTAATCCTTGATGGTGTGATTCACGTGATGAAGAATGAAGGGAGATTTTCTTTTGGATTGCAATCATTGTAATAATCATTTTCACTCCCTTAATCCTCCTTTTATATGAGGATGAACATAATCGATGGAAGTTACATCTTATGTAACTTCCAACAAAAATAAGAAAATACAACAATATCGAATAATCACATATTTGTGGTTTGTTTCCTTTTTTCGTAGGTAAAAAGTACAAATTGTTGGGGGTATTCATGGTAAGACAACCTGACTCATTCATAAATAACCTGAACTTGAATCTGAATGTCAGTTTCGGCAATTTAATGAACCTGAACCTGAACCTGAACCTAAAGAACCTATAGGATCGGTTAACCTATTTTCAGGTTTGGTTCTCTGGGTAACCAAAACCTATTCATATCAATATATGTGACAAAAAATTATAAAAATAATTGGTGAAAACAAATACAAATTATTCATAAAAGTATGCATATAAAATCCATCAAA
>JANIHZ010000009.1:847251-857689 GCA_027478365.1 Erythroxylum rufum | reverse complement strand
TACAAAATTAATCACATAATAATTAAACATAAGTAAAAAAAAAATCATTACCATTCTTAATATTTGATATCAAATACTAATATAACTATTAACTTCTATAATCTCATTCCTAGTGCTTGCATGATAAACACACATAATCAATAATTCTATTCCTTTTTTGATTCCCATTTTTTATTCCTATTCTCATTTTTTCATTCCGATTCTTTCATTACTGGTTATCAAGCGAGACCTAAGAGTAGAGAAGCCTTTGGTTTAGAAATTAACAGTATATGTTTAGGTATTGGTTAAAGCAAGTAGCAGTAGTGTTATTCTAATCAGAGATTATCTTCTAGTGTTTTCTTAAATAAATGAGACCGATCAGTCATCTAAAATGTTATGCAAACAAATGGTCTAAAAGCAAAACTGGTACTTCTGATAAGACTTCCAGTAAAATGCAATGGGTCATTACTTATACTACCATGGTTTCCTTCAGTATCTGGTGCTGAAGTGAGATATTTCTTTAAAAATTTAATACTTCTCACATTCCTCATGAGTTGCGAATATTACTTGCATTTTGCTAGTTAATGTCCATCATGTTGGGCAAAAGCAGTGGCTGTTGTTTTTCATGTTGGTGTTAATCTGGTGATTTCACAATTTCCAAAACATAATATTTGGAGTACACTCCTTTCAGTATGACCATTGCTTCCCACTTTTTATTTATCCACCTATTTATCTTGCTTTTTTCTAGTATCCTTTTAAATGTCTTAAAGCTTTGGATTGCCAGGTACGAGCCACACCTGGCCATACACAAGGTTGTGTAACCTATGTTACAGGAGATGGGCCTGATCAACCGCAACCAAGGATGGCTTTTACTGGTGATGCACTGCTGATCCGTGGATGTGGACGAACTGATTTCCAGGTTTTAATTCTTGCATTTTAATTCATTCTGCAAGATTTTTCATTCTCTGCTGAACTCTGGCATTTTAGGACCTACTTCTTTTTATACAATTACTTTAATTTATTTGTAGGGAGGAAGTTCACATCAACTATACCAGTCAGTCCATTCACAGGTAACGAAAAATATATATAGTCTTTTCAGATACTCTCTCTTTGTTAGTAGTTAAACCGCTTTAAATATCTAAATACCAACTGTCAACGTTGTCAGATCTTCACATTGCCCAAGGACACTTTGATCTATCCTGCTCATGATTACCGGGGGTTCACTGTATGATACTCTTATCTTAGCTCGCTCTTCAGTTATCTGAGCATATTAATGGAGGTGCTTATTCTGAACCATCGTGTGAGTTGCAGGTGAGCTCTGTTGAGGAAGAAATGCTTTATAATCCAAGACTCACAAAGGACGAGGTTCATCTTTTGCGTTCTTTTGTCTGTCTGCTATTTTTTTGTGAATTGTTCTTGTATCTAATTGTTTTAATGCCTTTTGCCAGGAAACATTCAAGAGTATCATGGCAAGTAAGTAGCACCATCTCTTTAGCATTTGTTTAAAGCCATATTAGTGAATTTAACACAAAATTTTCATTCACAGATTTGAAGCTTCAGTATCCGAAGATGATTGATATAGCTGTTCCTGCAAACATGGTTTGTGGATTGCAAGATGTGTATGCAAAGCCTGCTGAAGCCTTTTCCAGCTAAACATACTCTGGTACAGTTTGCACGCTGTTATTGGATCAAAAGGGTGCAAATCTATGTTTACAAAATAATAGTGCTACTGGTTGGCTAAAATTTTAATTCAATCACTAACATGTAAAACGCATGATAATAATAGTAATAAGTGTAAACATATAATATGCTATCCAAGTTAAAGTTTGTGCCATGCTTTTTTTGGTATCCTACAATATTGGATTTGCTGTATGTTGATCTTATAATACACTCATTTTAAGTTCATTGAATATGTATCCTGCTGCCAGCAAATGTAAAATGGCCATTCTTGCTAATGCATCTAAATGGTGCTTATCTTCGTCTTGGTATGCCTATATTTTCAATTGATGAAGTACTGAGCCAGACAAATATTAATAGTTGCGTAACAACATGGAAGATGCAAAGTGGATAGAGGTGAAAAACAGACGGTATAGTGCAAAGTTTTTTCTATTTTGTCATGGAGCTAGTATAGTGGGAAGTAAATTTCAAAGTCCGAAGTCCAATAAAAAGTGAAAGAATTAAGAAAATTTCTATATTTGAAAATTAAAAATAAGTTCCAAAAACCAAAGTTCAGTAAAAAGTGTAAAATTAAGAATTGTCCTATGTTATATAAGTTGAAAATTAGTTTCTCACACACTCACAAATTATTATAAAAATAATCACTATTTTTAATAATGAGGTCCCTTGTTATTTTTTCACTTTATTTCATTAAAATATTATATATTTTATCTCTAATTCTTGTGGACTTGATCATCAAAATCAAATGTTAAAAGTTACTTGGACACTTGATTTTGCAACACTTTCAAAAGGAGCTCCTAATGACAAACATATAGTAATCTTAACATTAGATTTTTGAACCCAAACTTAAACTTGAAGATAATTCATACACATCCTTTGATGCCCACCACATTGTTATAGATAGTTGATTTTAATAAGTATATTATTGGTTCTGAAATGGCACACAAGAAAGAGGGTAAATTGTGTGTATTCACCTTTTTCCCCCTCTATTTCTAAACTAATAAATGAATTGCATATTCTAATAAATGATAATGAAAAATTCATACAAGATAATTATAAAGCATCATAATAATCATAATAATAATAATAATAACTAAAGAGAGTAGAAAAAAGTGACAAAATTAAGTTATAGTATTTAAGCTAAATAACCCTTGACTTATATCTACTCTCCCAGGTCCACTTAGGAATGTACTATCTTATTCCTTTAATTGGTAAAGAACAACCCTCTATGCAACATCTTCTTTATCATGTAGGAAGAGAAACCTTTATAATCATCTTGCTTTGCCAAGAGTTGAAAGTAATCATTTACAAATCTTGTTCAAGGTCGAAAGAAATCCTTACAATATCTATCCTAAGTAATTTCTCCTATTGTAATAATTATAAAACTCAAAAACTCATTCTCATGCTCACCCCAATGAAAAAAGAATTAATATGAGTCATATAATGCACACATGCATGCACTAATCTCTCAAAGCTCTTAGCAACCTTTTAATATGCCCAACTTTCCTCTCACAACTTATATATAATTTATTTATACACAAAATAATCTAAAATAGTCATTAAAAGTAACATTGGTCAACTATTTTGGTATATTATTCAACCGTTGTGTACATCTATAACTAATATGTCATATTAGTCAACCAATATGGTCGTAAACTTATAATACATATTTTTAAAGGTAATTGTTTACTAAATTGCCAAGCTAGTAAACTAGTCTATCCAAAGTCTTAATATTGCTCTCTAAAATCACCACATTGATCAACTAAACTTCTTGAAACAAGTTTTCGTACCTTTTTAATTCATTTTATAGATTCAAATATGAATATTTTTTAAAAAATAATCCAAAACCATTTCATTGCCCCAAAATTTATTTAAATATAAAGATATTTTCTTAAAGATTAAAAAAGATTTCCTTTTAATTATGAAATGATTTATATAACATGCCTGCACACAAATGATCATATAATTATTAAGATCCTAATTCATTGAAATGACCAAGATAAGGTTACATGAAGGATTACGATAATTTGCTTAAGTCTTAATATGCTTGATTCCTACTTATTATTGTTTCTTCACTTAAATTGTACATGTGCTTCACTTTACTCATTTTCTTCATTTGTTGATTGCTCAATTTGCTCCTTTCCTCATTTTACCATTTCATAGAGTTTGATCTTTCACATATTATCTTTTTAATATCACCAACATTAATAGTAACATGTTTTTTTAATGATCAAAATTATGAGTTAGGACCTAACTTCGTTCAAAATATATGATTAACAATCATAAAATCATAACTCTCTTTGTTTTAATAAGAAATTGAACCAATAATCCTGCCTCCTCTTCCCTTACAACCGTCTTTAGGCCTACTTCCTCCTTCCTTATAATTGCCTTTACACTTTGAATAAACAAGTTTGCCATTAATAATCGGCAATGTTCAATAACAATTGTTAGTTATAACTAACACTCACAATCTAAACTTGCAGCCATAGAAACCTATGAGATCAAATATGAACCACCCTATAGTATTTAATAAGTGAAACTAATATTAGATGAGGCAACACCATAACTAACCCTCATTGTGAAAAATGTCTACAAATTAGAACAATATCACAGGCCTACCCACAACATACCACTATAGACCTATATTACCTAATATGTCATAAAAGCAGAACTAAGAGCCTATATATGATGATTTTGATAACCCTTTTATAAGGACCATTTTTCTTAAATATCTGCTGTTAGGATTGTGTTAGCTTGGAATCCAGATAGTTTTTTATGTTCTGTACTAAGCTCTAATGACCAGCTGATTCATTTAGAGTTGTCCCCTAGGAACTGTTCTTCTTCGTTCTTAGTGACTTGTGTTTATGGGTCTAATAACCTCAACCATAGGAAGAATCTTTGGTCTGATTTGTCAAACATTAACCACTCTGTAGGTAATCTTCCTTGGATTATTGCCGGGGACTTTAATGCTATTTTGTGTCCTCATGAGGCAGATCTTATAAGTCCCTCTGCTGTGAATGGGATGAGTGATTTTTTAAAGTGTGTTGAGGACAATGTTTTGTTTGATTTAAATTCCAGTAGTCCAAGTTTTACTTGGAACAATAAACAAAGTGGAGATTCCTTTATTGCTAGGAAGTTAGATAGAGCCCTCATAAACTCGGCTTGGAGCTCTAGGTATCCCAGTTCATATTGTGTTATTCAGAACCCAAACACTCCAATAGTGGTTAGGTCTTTAGTTAATAAGTAGAAGAGAACCTCTCCTTTCAGATTCTCAAATTTTCTAGCTTCTCAGCCTAATTTCCTTTAGACTATAGAGGATGCTTGGTCCTTTCAAGTTTAAAATACTCCTATGTATTGTGTAGTGTCTAAACTCAAGATGGTTAAAAAAGCTCTCAAAATCTTGAACTCTATCCAGATAGGGGATGTGAATGTTAGAGTTGAGAATTGCCAAATTACTCTTAATAACATTCAGGATCAAATGAGACTTTTGCCTAGGTCTTCTCGTTTGATTGCTCAGGAATCCTAGGCTATTAATGAGTTAATTAGAGCTCTAGAGGATCAGGAGTCTTTCTTTAAACATTCTACTAGGATTAAATGGCTCAGAGAAGGGGATAGGAACACCAAATTCTTCCATAATTCTCTCTTAGCTAACAGAAATAGAAATAACATACATTTTTTAATAGTGGGAAATGGGAATAGGACAGTTGGTCTATAAGAGATTCAAGATCAGTTTCTTGAATACTTTCAAGGTTTTATCAGGGATAAAAAGGCTCTTCACTCTTCTAGAGAGTTTGTGGAAAATCTTTTCCCTCATTCATTGCTTGATAATCTTTCTAATTCTCTTATTGCTGAAGTTTCAGCATAAGAGATAAGGGAGGTATTCAATTCTCTTAATCCCAATAAGGCTCCTGGTCCGGATGGATTTAATGGGTTTTTCTTCAAACAAACTTGGCATATAATTGGAGAGGAAGTTACCAGTGCCATTCAAAAAATTTTCCACTATAGGAAACTCCTCAAAGAGCTTAATTCCACTTTCATTTCACTCATTTTTAAAAAAGCTCACCCTTCCACAGTGTTAGATTATAGACTCATCTCTTGTTGCAACATGCTTTATAAGGTGATTGTTAAAATCATAGCAAATAGGCTTAGAGAGATTCTTCCTCAAATTGTTAGCCCAAACCAAAATGCCTTCATTAAGAACCGTCGAATAGGGAATAATATCCTATTGGCCCAAGAGATTTTCAAGAATTATCACCTCTCTAATAACCAAAAGAGGTGTGCTTTTAAAGTGGACCTTTAAAAAGCCTATGATTCAATTCAATGGGATTTCTCCTTAATTCTTTAGTAGCTGTAGGCCCTCCTATAAAGTTCATAGAATGGATCAAAGAATGTATAACCTCTCCTTCTTACTTTATTTTGATCAATGGATCTCCCTTAAAATTTTTTAGAGGGAAGTCAGGCCTAAGACAAGGAGATCCCTTATCTCCCTTCCTCTTCATTATTTGTATGGAAGTTATCTCTAGGAGTTTAAAATTTTGTATAGATGGTAGTCCTTCCTTCAAATACCATTGGAGGTGTAAAGCTCTTAAACTCACCCATCTCTTGTTTGCTGATGACCTCCTGATGTTTTGCCATGCGGATTTGATTTCTGCTCAAACATATAATGTGGATTTGATTTCTACTCAAATTTACTTGATTGTATGTATACCTTCTTTAATTTTTCTGGCATGGACATGAATCCTGCCAAGATTCAGTTTTTCTTATCCCTTTATATGAACCACCTAAATCACCAAATGGAACTTATCTCTGGACTCAAGAAAGGCACTCTCCCCATAAGGTATTTGGGGGTACCTCTCTTAATAGGTAGGTTATCTAGGTGGGATTGCCTACCCTTATTGGACAAAATTGATTATAGGATAAACAAATGGACTCCTAAAAATCTTTCCTATGTTAGTAGACTCTAATTGGTGATTTATGTTCTTTCCTCTTTCCAAGTGTACTGGTCTACCCACTTAATTCTCCCTTCATCCATTTTTAAGGATATAGAGACTAAACTTAGGAATTTTCTGTGGGCTAGGAAGGTGGATTCTAAATCTCATGCAAAGGTTAAATGGAGTGACATTAGTAGACTGAAAAGAGAGGGAGGTTTAGGGATTAAACATTTGTCAACATGGAATTATGTCCTGTTAGGGAAAAGGATTTGGTATCTGTTTATTGACAGGGAAGCTTTGTGGGTTAAGTGGGTGCATACTATCATTTTGAGAGGGAAAAACTTTTGGAGTGCCCAACCTACCAATAATAGTTCTTGGAGTTGGAGAAAAATCTTATTTGTGAGGGATACAATGGGGAACCAATTCAGATTTAGGATAGGGAATGGAATTTCCACTCTTTTATGGCAGGATCCGTGGCATCCTAGAGGAATCCCGAAGAACTTCTCTTCTCCGAGAGAGATCAATAGGTTGGAACTTCCAATGACAGCAAGAGTCTCTGAAGTAATCAGCAACAATGAGTGGGGATGCCAAGAGGTATCTATAGAGATCATTAGCAACCTTGAGCCCCTTCTATACCAACCAAATAGTTCTCAACCGGATTGTTTGGAATGGTTAGCTAGCCCTACAAAAAAGTATAATAATGGTTCAGCCTACATTTTCTTGAGACCTCCTATACAGAATGTTCTTTGGCATTAGCTGGTTTGGTTTAAAAGCAATAGCCCTAGGTGTTCTTTTATACTATGGCTAGCTTTCCTTAAGAAGTTACAAACATGGGACAGACTTCTCTATCTCCAAACTCCTAACCACTGCTCCTTATGTATCTCGGACAATGAAACTATTGAACACTTGTTTTTTAAATGTCAATTCTTTAAATCCTTGTGGGACCAATGCCTCAACCATTTCCATATACACGTCCCAAATTAGTCAAACTTTCAATCCATCCCCATTTGGTTTAATCATGCCTCAAATACCAGAACCTCTGACATTATCCATATCCTTCTTTCTATTACTGTTTACAATATTTGGTCTGAAAGGAATACTAGAACATTCAAAGATGAAGCCAAGGATGTGGGGAGTTTGTACTCTAGTTATGGAACATCTCAGCTCAAATACCGTGAGGAGGTAATTGACGAAGTTCATATTCACTAATATATTTTCTGCAGGTTTGTAATTTCAGGAATGCCAACTAGCTCAATAGTTCTTACTTTCTAAAGCAGAAGTGAAGATAGGTGCAGGAACCATTCTTGTTTCCAATAGCAAAATGGAGTTGTTAGTTTTTCAGCCTAGAACAAGGGTGGGTATCCAATTCCTCTTCGGTAAAGTAAAAGTGAAGTCAGCACCTTGAAAACTCCTTGTTTGAAAACAACAAGTAAAGATAACATGGAGTGGACTAGACAAGAGCATCTCTCTGTAGTAGATCAAAGACCTCTACCTACGGATGGAGGCCAAAAGAACAAATAAAATTCCTATTGATAAAGGTATGTGAGAGGCGGTCAAATTTGGCAGTGAACAAGGAAACTCAAAGAACATTACTCTCCTTAAATTGTGTTGACAGTAGATTAGGTTTGTTTTTAATATTGCTTGAATTTATAGCTGGATATTATTGTTGGTAAACTTGTGCTTCTGTATTGATTAGTTAGCTCTCTAAGGTTGCTTGGTAGGAAGATTATATAGAAAATGATGATTGTGATTGCTGAAAGGAATTAGGTTGTAAGGAATGTTGTAGGTTCAATTAGATCTCCTTTTGGTTGTCAAGAGATTCATGTGTAGGAATCTCTAAATATGTATATAACATTTTATTATCTGTATAAAGCCTTTCTGATTTACCCAAAAAAGAAATTCAAGCTACCACCATTAGAGCCTACAATGGTATGAAATATTCATATGAATATAAATATATAAATTACATATTATAGAAATAATGGATCTACTGGAGGCATAAAATGTAATAAAGTGTTACACTTGCTCATTTATATTAACATGTGTGACTAGAGATTGGTATCAAACACTCATCAGTGGTTTATGTGCAACCTTCAAATAATTAAAAAATTGATTTGAGGCTCAAATTTTTAGAAATCAATGCATACCATATTACATAAATACTTAGTCTTAACCTTTATTACAATTATTGCTTTTGAGACAGGGTTCAAGAGACATCAATCGTTATAGAAATCATTGCAGATGGACAAGGTGTATACCTTAGAAGAAGTTTAAGAAAGGGGTGGAAGTCACATCAATTTGGAGGAAGTTGAGTTGACTATAGAATGCTGAATTAGGTCTCTAAAACATAGACAACATTTTGGTCATGGAGAGTTGTACAAATTTCATATTGAAGAGAAATAACCTTACAAGTCTACTAAAGGGAAACAAGACTACTAAAAACCTAAAGAAAGATGGTATGTCTAAAGAAAAACCATAAATGAAATTGCCTACACTGTATATGTCCATGAATCAAATTTTGAACTTCATTAGGGAATGACCTAGCAAAACCCCTCGATCAATTCCATCAAGGAAGAAATCTAAACAAAGTTGTTGCATATTCCATTGAGATTATGTCTATAGCTTTAAAAAAATTACAAGATTTAGGTGAACCATCAATGAAATCTTGTAACGAGGACACCTAGAATAATTTCTTAGAAAGGACATATATTTTTATACATGTAGACATCCATCACAAGGGTAAGACTTGATAATGCTTATAAGTAGGTTGAAGACCCCAAACTAGAGGAAAGGAGAAGGAAGATCTACATGAGTCATTAACATGATTTTTGGGGGAGATAATACTTATATCAAATCTTAGTTAAAGAGGTATACCTGATATAATAAAGTAAACTCTATAGTAGAAATATAAATCAAAAGATGACAAATAAAAGGGTAGATTGTGTTTGATAAAGAGGATATGTCATGCTAATGTAACCTTCATAAAGACGTGCTGGTCATAAAAGAGAACATCTGGTCATAAAAAAGAACATTACAAACTTTAAAGTTAAATAAATCTTAGTGGATAATGGAACCTTTATTGATATTCTTTTCTAAGAGACCTTCAAAACAATATGACTAGAATTGTGACAGGTTTGTTAAATATATTTCACTTTGATTGGGTTTAAAGGAGACTATGTCCTTCCTAAAGATAAAATAGCTCTTCTAATTACAATTGGCCATTGCCCTAGATACATCCCTAATGTCATACATAAGCCCTTTGTTATAGATATCTCATCACCATATTAGTTACTTATAAAGTTCCCAATCGAGACAGGCATAGGAGAAGTCCAAGGGGATTATGAAGTTTTAAGAAAGTGCTATGTGGATTCTTTAATAATTAGTATTTGTTGGAATAAAAACAAGACCCATAATTGTCAATTATTATTTGTTGGGAAAAAAAGACCTGTAGTAGCAGTAGTACTAACAATATTAGTAGTAAAAAGATAAGCCCTTTTTTATAGATATCTTGTCACAATATTAGTTACTTATAAATTTCCCAATGATAAACGTATAGGAGAAGCCTAAGGCTTTGTTTGGTTGGAAGGTTAGGAATGGAAGGGGATGGAATGTAACATACTTCCATCTTTTGTTTAAGAATTTCATAATGGAATGAAATGAAATAGGTTGGAAGCGGAGGGTTTCATATTATGTTCCATTCCATCCTAAACGGTGAAAATAAGAAACCTCCAATTCGGAGGGTTTAGGATGGAACGTAAACTAAAAAATACATACTACTTAATATATCATCAATAATTCTTCTTAATACCAACTCTAAACAAATCATAATATTAATATATTAAATAGAATAT
>JANIHZ010000009.1:804420-819302 GCA_027478365.1 Erythroxylum rufum | reverse complement strand
TTATAATAATGGGCTACTTCTAAATTAATTTATGCATTTTTTTTGGAGTTAGTTAATATAAATAGAAAATTTTATCCTTTTTATAAATATTCATGTCACAGTTATTCTTTATTATATAAAAGCAAAGATCTTTTAATCCTTTTTTTTGGCTATTTTGGTTTATATTGTAAATTATATATTTTACTTATTAACGTTTATTACTTTTTATTTATGCTTGTGACTGTCATTTTCTATTACAACTGATGATGAGAATTATTTAAGTAGGAGACTTTTTCCTTGACGATACTATACCCAATTATTTTTTTATACTTTTTAGGTTAAATAATAATGGATAAATAGAATCATTAGAAAAAATATTCAATGAATATTGCATCCTCTACTTATGGTAAGTCTAATTTAGCATAGAATTATTTTTTTTCTCAAAAATTTTATAAGAATATCTAATGTAACTGTATATTTTGCGATATAATATTTAAAGAGGGAGGAATTTATAGAATGAAAGAACATCTTGTTAGTGTTAAGAGTAATATTGCTTCATGTAGAAAAGTACCATTTGAAGTACATGATAGGATTGGAAATTATTTGCAGCAACAAGTAAAAGAGAAAAAGGAAAATAAAGAGGCTTATGATATATCATATGGAGACGATGAAGCACCACCAGTACTAGATAAAGGAAAAAAGAAAGCTACTATTGACATAGATTCTTATTTTCATCCAAGAAATGCTCTTGGTTCTTAACCTAGGGCTAAAAGCCCAAATTGGGGCCTAACATTTTTTAGTTTGATCAGTTTAGGACTTAAACTTGTAACTTGCTCAATGAAGGTCTATATTTTCACGAGTCTACTCAATTTAAGCCTTTTTTGGACAGAAATTAGGAAGTTTCATACATGCGCCATTTCTATATATAAAAAGTATATATAGAGTGGTCAGGTAGATTTTATAAGCCATGTAGATTTTAGAATTTTTTTTAAAATTCTCATACTAAACTTGCTAGACCCTATTCATCATCAAACCTTCCTATCTCAACCTGAATTGTGCAGACCCTTTCGAAAGTTGAAGTTTTTGCTTTAATGGCTGATGACCTGAAGTTTGTTGCTTGCCAATTCTGGTAGCTCCACAGCAAACAACTTTGTCACATGTTCAAGTTTTACTCGTAGCAATGAAGGGCATAGGCAGTACAGAGGTCATCAATCTAAGGAACCTGAAACCTACAGGAGCCATTATCTTAGGAGCCATTAAGCTACAATATACTTTGAAACTTTTTAAAGCGATGAAAAAAAACACCATAAACTACATAACTCCCAAACATGAAAAACAAAAAAGAAAGCAGTTTCTAAATGTTGTTTCTTCAAAACTTATAAAATATTTTTACATACCCTGAGCTAAGAAATCACTCTGCACATCTCCATCATAGTTCTTGCATGCCCAAACATAACCTCCTTCACTCTTGAGAGTATAAGCCACCATATCAACAATGAGTCGGTGTTCATACCTTCCAGTTAAATCATATGGATGAATGATAAATACATACACATTATTAGAAGCAATCGTTTTGCATCAAACAGATAAAAGACGTACCATATCCCAACAGCCTCAAATTTTGATTTCCAGTTGGCTTCATAAACTTCAATATAAATCGAAACTTCCAAAAAAAAAACAAACAAAAGAAAGCAATTAAAGATATATATGATTCTAACGAATGAAAATGGAGTTGTTATAGAAGTTTATTGTTCCACTATCTGATGTACTATTGAACTGTCCACAAAGATAACACCTCTCCTTGGCTTTTGTTTTTAGAGTCCTTTAAGCACTTCTTTTGACTTGGATGTTAGAAATAAATTCTCTAAATGTTGTTAGTGCCATTTTTTTTCTTTCCCATTTCTGTTTCATTTCTAGCAGCAAGTGCTATTTCTTACTATTAGTATATTTCTTCTCTTTCTTGAATTCCCTTTTGTTGAAACAGATTTTTATGAAAAACTGAAAGCGATGGGTTTTGTGCAAATACAACTCAACTTAAACTACCTTAAGACCTTTTAGTTTGTAGCTTCTAATTTTAAGATTTTGATTGTTATATATTAAAATACATGGAAGAGAGGATTAATAATCCTTGCACCGTCTGTTCAGGTTTGTAACCAACAACTTCAGGAAGATGGTAATTCTTAGAGATTCTAGATGATTGATCTTTACCTTCACTTCAGATTTACGCAGTACCAGAATATACCCACTTCCGACAGCATTAGGAGAGGCTGGTAGACTTGAGAAAATCTTTGTTTTACGAATTTTTAATGTCCATTGCTTCCAGATAGCTATTAGATTTTTTACATTCCCATTACTGTATTGGCAAGGAGCATTGTTGTAGAATTGAACCCAAATGTAATCAAATAAACCTATGGCCAACACTTTTCCTACCCAAGCGTCAGGATATGGACACTGAGGAGCTGCTGTCAGGTACACTTTCTTGCCTCTTTATTTTAACAGGAACCTGACAAGATCTTCCCAGAAAAATGGCATGCCTCCTTCAATGTCCAAGTCCACCCCATCGAAAACAACATTGCCAGATGGTCAAGACTTGGAGTGCCCACCTAAGAAGTTGTTCCAGATATAAGTTGCAACTGAAGTCTTAAGACTGGAAACAAAAACCAAAACTTCATTTGATATATATCACAAAGCAAATTAAGATGATATAATCATAACCTAGAAAAACAAAAATCACCCTCGTTTCGATCTCCCATATTATTATCAAATAACTATTTATAGCATATTATATAAACATAACCTGATTTTCAAAAGAAAAAGACGAGAATAATGATATCCCCCCTTTTTCATCAAATAATAAGACAACCTAAAAAAATTAAAAAAGGAAGAGCCCCTTATGACAGGATAAGATCTACCCGCCATCTTTATTGAGGAAGAAGTTGAAATTTTTTTAGGGTTTCTGTATTTTTTGTTTTATGAAAATCCACATGTGTTTTTAACATGGCATTGAAAGACTAACTGACTTGTCTATAATGGCGCGTGTATGGCACTTCTTAATTTTCGTCCAAAAAAGCCTTAAATTGAGCAGACTCGTGAAAGTTTAGACTTTCGTTGAGCAAATTACAAGTTTAAATCTTAAACTGATCAAACTAAAAAATGTTAGGCCCCAATTTGGGCTTTTAGCCATGAAGTGGTCTCCAATTGACTTCTATAAAGGTTACGCCAGCTTGTCAAGTAGTTAAAGTCCTTTAGTCTATCAATAACGGGTATTTGCATCGTACCATTTTGAACCATGGGACATTCTAAAGATTTTGCTGAAAAAGTTTTCCACATAGTGTGTTATCGTATATTCCATTAGTAATAGGACACCACCAGTTTTTGTCATCCATATTTTCCTTTAATTCGACTTAGTTAATCTCCATTTGCATTTTGTTGTCATTTATTCTCATAAGGATCTCATTCTTAAACATCATTGCATTTGAGAGATTTTGATGTCTGGAATGATCTATTTCAGCACAATCAGCTCAACCTTATCCTTAAAAAGACCATTAGATATCCAATTGTCATGCCAGAATAGTGATTTTATCCTATTCCCTACTACCTTCTTGATATGAGATCTAGTAAAGCTTCTCCATTTGAGAATTTCTTTTAATGTGGCATATGCATTCCTAGATGTGAGATCAATTTCTCAAATACTTTTATCTTTGATGTAGTATTCATGCACCTATTTGCACAATAATGACTTATGATTTATTTCAATTATGTTTTTATAAAAATGACTTTTTAAAAAATATTTTATAAAGATGAATTATCACCAGATATGATATTAATCTTCATCTAAATAGAAAAGTTAGAACTACGATATTAATTTTTTTAACCGTTGTGAAATAAAACAATTAAAGCCCCAGATGACTCTAAAATTAAATTCTTAGTTCTCCAATTTAAGATGTAATTTAATTACAAAATAACTAACTTAATATAGGTGCATAAATAATTTTTTATTGATATAAGACATTATTGAGATGTTACCTTATTGAAAAATAAAACTCACAATTATGTGAGTTCTTGGATTCCTTTATTAGAAAGCTTTATGCTTAATTTGGCCAAGATATGAGATACCTTATCTTATCATGGTTGTAACCGAAGTTCAAAAAAGTTATGCTTATAATATTGATATCTCTCGTAACTTTAGCTATATTATTTCACTAGTATAACTTTTGTTGCATTCGTAGTCTATTCCACTTCTTCCACCTATTTCTTGTTTTCCTTTCTCA
This sequence comes from Erythroxylum rufum, assembly GCA_027478365.1. NCBI lineage: Eukaryota > Viridiplantae > Streptophyta > Magnoliopsida > Malpighiales > Erythroxylaceae > Erythroxylum > Erythroxylum rufum. Next base: position 815,052 of record JANIHZ010000009.1, on the reverse strand, counting down.
ATTATCCATTGGCATTTCCTTGTAAACTACCAGTGATCTTTAGACAATTCACTTATTTCCATCTTTTCTTATGATGGTTGTGATTGAAGTTCAAAAAAAGTTATCAAAAAATAAAACTTATAATTATATGAGAAGTTCATCTTCTTACATTTCTTTATTAGAAAACTTTATCCTCAGTTTGGCCAAGGTATATGTTAGACCCTAAGTCTTGATAATGGGATCGTGTAGGCATTGGTGAGCCTTGACCAATGTTTGACACATGGAACAATAGAACAAAGCAAAGACTAGCAAGGAGGCATGAAGGAGAAATAGGGAAATGTCAAACATTGGCATGCATTGGTGCACATTGGCATAAATCTTCAACAAGATGCAATATTTAGATGTGAGACCAAAAGAGGGCTCAAGATGGACCTGGTGTTGAAGTTTATATGGATCATATGCATGACGAGAATATGCAAGAGTTCTAAGGTGACTTAGCAAGTAGATCAAGCTTGGTGCGAGTTTTGGTAGAGTTTCGACCCTTATACTAGTTGACTTGGCTAAAGTTGGGTTCTTGATGGACTAAGGACTTAGTGTGCGCTCAAATGGATGAACCATGACTAATCGAGTTGGCATGGGAAAGCATTGGACGGAACAATGTGCTATTGGCTTAGATGACTCATCATCAACGGAAAGAGATGAGGAGATCTTAGATGATATGGTAGATAAGATCACAGTGGATGTACATCAACTTTAAGAGATAAAGATTATGTGGAAGGATCATCTAAAGATAGAGGAGATCTTCATGGATATGGATAGATCATTCATAGGTAGATATTATCGTTTATCTTGTTATTGTGATGTAGCTTAATCATATCGGATAGAGTCCTAATTGAATGGGAATGTTATTCTATTGGTTAGTGTGAAGTAATCTGATAAGGATAAGGTAGAATAAGATAAGATTTGAAGTAGAAGTTTAACACTTTATTGAGACTCTATTTTATGATCCAGTTATATGAATTAGAAAAATAGAGTATTCAAGGTGTTGATATGCTCTGTCATTGAAGTAGATTCTTACATCTGAAGAGTGTACATTTTCTCTTAAGGAAAATCTTGTTATGGAGTGACTTGGCCTTATACAACTTAGTTAGATGATCCCAGATCTCCTTTGTTCTCTTCTTCTCCTTTATGCTTGACAACACCCCTTATGTTAATGTCAGATGAAGATTTGAGATAACATTCTCATCTATCTCATTCCACTTATTATCATCTGTAAATATTGCCAGCTTTTCGCTGATGATTGCTAAGCAGCTATCTTTTTTCAAGATAACATTCATCTTCAACTTTCACAATGAGAAATTACTCTCATTGAGCTTCTTAATTTCAAATTTTGCCACCATTGCTTCTATCATAAATAGAACTTAGCTCTCACTATTTCACATTAACAGTACCCCATATATATGAATAGTACTCAGTTGATATAGTCACATCTCAGTTACAATGACTGGATTGTGAATAGTAAAAATATCCAACGACTACAGTTGCCACATTTCTTGATTACTATTCCACTATTCACTGACTTCACCCGTAATTGGAATGGATTATGCCAAAAAACTTGCCTTAATTTCTCACCAAGGTTCTGATACTACTTGTTATGAAAATTAACCAGATTAGAGCAGATTCGCAACTAAATAAGATTTAAAAAATAGTAATAAAGAAATTGACACAGATTTTACATAGAAACCCCTAAACAAATTAAGGTAAAAATCATGAGTGAGAAAAAGAAACTTTATTATGAAAAATTTAGATGTTACAAGCTCTCTCTATTTCATAAAGAGAAACACTTATTCTCTAAAAAAAATAGGAAAAATACTCTCTAAATTATGAGGATTGAACTAAAGAAGAGAAAATTTGGATATTTTTAAAAACTGATATGAGAAAGCCTATTTATAGGCTTCCCATACACGTATAGTTAGTTGTGGACAATTGTTCACATGCAATTTTCTTCCTTTCCTTTTTGACTTTGATAAGTCTGGCAACAACAAGCTTGGCCCCATATGCATTAGCCAAAGTTTAACTACTAATAAACTTTATATTCAAATGTACTATCCCCGTTAGCAGAATATCTTAAGGTGAGTGACCTACTTAAGAGCCTTCACCTATTTATATGATAAATGTTGATGGCACATAAAGAGAAGATGAAAGCAAATATGGCATTTTTATTTAATATCCTTATAAGATTAATATCAAGTATTGCCAAAGGTAAGAGTTTAAGGCCTTTAACAATGAAGCAGTAGTGTATGAGGCCTTAAAATGTGGAATTAGAATGACAATGCACTTACAAATCTGAGCATTAAAAATTAATTCAAATTCATAGCTTATTTTTTTTTTCCAATTAAATATGCTCGTTGCTAGTAAAGGAGGAATCATATAAAAGTACTTCAACTTGTATCAATCCAAAATAAAAAAAAATGATGATTCAAGTTGAACATACTCCCATAGAACAAAATAATATTGCAGATCAATTATCAAAACATAAGAATGAATTCTTGGAAGTTAGACTCAAGCCCATTTATAAATAAGAAAAAGTTCAAACATATGTAGAGTAAGCAATTGCAGATTGGAGAACCCAATAAAAAATTACATATATAGAAGGGAGTTGCCTCTAAAAAAATTAAGGGAGCCTTAAAGGTTTTTAGGCTGGTAAGGACAATGTGACAAACATCCAACTTGAAGCCTTTCCTTGTAAAATAGTCATCTTGATCATGAAAGGCTTTTTTCAAGGGAACAAGATCTTTTGTCCAGTTTTATGGTGTCTTATTGTGTCCAGTGAATCTCAGCCATTCATTTATGCGGGTCTAGCGTGAGCTCCACATAAATAAACGTGAAGTCCGCATAAATAAATGTCTGAGATTCACTGAACACAATAAGACACTATAAAAACTGGACAGAAAATTTAAACTCTTCTTTAAGCGACTAGGTTCCTTCTCTTAACTTTGATATAAACATAATAATGATCAAGCACCTTACTGACATCTTGGATCTCCTCGTACCATTATTGATCCCTGTCCTTTCAATCAATATCATGTCTTCCACATCCTTTTGGGCCTAATCCAGTAAGCAATCTTGTAATTGGATCTCTAAGTCTAAGTGTCTACTGTAGATAAATATGGAAGTCGCTACGTAGAAAAGAGATACGTAGTCATCATTTGGAGGCAATATGGAAGTCACTGCCTAGAAAAGAAATACGTAGTCATCATTTGGAAGCACTATTTCACTCAAAACCTAAGTCCCTACATTGTTAGCTAGCCTCAAATACGTAGGCAACAAAGATAACAAACTTCATCTACTAATAGAGCTTTGCGCTTGTCGCATCGTGGAGTTATTACTACATGCTGCAAAAACTCTACGTCAGATTCCTCAATACTCGACACTTTGACTGGTTCAGAATCCAACAGATATGCTGTGTACTCCTAACCAGAGGTATTTTTCTATTTAGATTTGTCGTGATCACCCTCGTACATATCTCATTTTATCTTTTTACTTGAGTCATTGGACCGGCCTTTGGATAAGTTCTACGCTCTTTTACTAGTACAATCTAGATCAATAACTACAAATAAGCTCACCATTAGTCCATTGAACTGTACAAGTCTGCAAGTGTGTCAACAAGTCAACAAAACCTATGCTCTATTCATTTGAAACCTTAGCTTCCTCGACAACTTTTTGGTGATGTCCCCCTTAAAAAAGGCACTTTACCACAATCAATGACGTGTGGCTCGAGAAGATAGCAAACCATTAGATATATCTTTATTAAGATTAGCAATGGGGTTAAGTCCGCCTTTGTCACCAAACTGTTTGGTGACAAACAAGGGCTCACACCTATAACTAACAAGTAAGAGGACCGACCAACCGACCAAACTGTTTGGGTGAAAATGTGTGGAATGGTGGTAGGTGGTAGGTATGAATTTATTTATAGCCAAGGGACACGTCTTTCTCACTACTGATTTACCAAGGGAGGTATTCACACACCGGCTATCAAACTTCCCGCTAACTTCCCTTGTTGAAGATATCCTACTCCTGATCTTCTCATATGGCCCATGAAGTTGTAAACCCGGAAGAGCAGGTTTCCCAAATTTCGGCTTTTTATTACCAAAGATTCATTCTTTGGTTTCTGTGATTTAAATGTGTAGTCTTTGTAATTGTTGTTTAGGTTGTTCTTGGAGAAGAAGTAGAAAAAGTTAGGCTGATCACGTTGAACAGACCACGTCAATTAAATGTCATTTCGTCAAAAGTGGTATGTTTCACGTTCCCTACCCTGTCCACGATTTTATGATCCTCGTATTCCATGTTATTTCTCTCTTTGATGACAGGTTTCTCTGCTCGCCGAGTTCCTAGAGAAATGGGAACAGGATGACAAAGCAGAGCTTATACTAATAAAGGCTAGTTTTAATCTACTTTTCGAATCCATTTCCCTTTTTTGGTATTTTGGGAATGAGTTCGTTTCTGGATATCTTGCATAGCTATATTAAATACCCTCTCTCCATGCCACCTTCTATGTGTAATCCAGTGAGAAATTTCTAGAGATGCTTAAAGTCCATAATGGTGTTTTGGAGCTTTATGCAGGGTGCTGGACGGGCATTTTCTGCTGGTGGGGACTTGAAAATGTTCTATGATGGAAGGGCACTAAGTAATTGCTCTGTCTCAAGATGAACTATTGCATTCTTGTTTTACTGCACCTTCAACTATTCTTCTTTCATCTATCATAAGCCTTCCCAGATGTTCTAAAAATGAAATTTTCAGTTTTAGTATTTGTATTTACGAAGGATCTGTTGATGCGTTGGTTTAATGCAGAAGACTCTTGTCTTGAAGTTGTTTATAGAATGTATTGGCTTTGCCATCACATTCACACATACAAAAAAACTCAGGTACCACATTGGACCGTACATCATACTTAAAGTTCTTATGCCCTTTAATCATACAGGATACGCTCCTATAAAGTTCCATTTTTTGATTCCTCGCAAAAGGACACCATTGAATGAGCAATTTCAATTGAATTAACAGGTTTCTCTTGTCCATGGGATTGCAATGGGAGGAGGTGCATCTCTAATGGTCCCAATGAAATTCTCAGTTGTCACGGAGAAAACTGTGCGTAAAGAGTCCTTGTTTGGGCATATATAGTCAGTATATCAATCTCTGCACGATTCACACTAAATCCTTCTGTTTTACATGATGAATGAAAAGGTTTTTGCAACTCCAGAAGCAAGTATTGGATTTCACACTGATTGTGGTTTCTCATATATTCTTTCCCATCTCCCTGGGCATTTAGGTGAGTCTTCGATCGGTAGAATAATGTTGGCATTGTTAGAACATGTCACATGACACACTCTCTTTTCATCTTATTTATTTGAAAGGTTCAGTTCATCTTATTTTAATTAGTCTAAAGTTATCCTTCCTGATAATGTTTGATGCGTTATAAATTTTGGATTGACTTTCTTTAGACACAATCATTCTACACCTGCATACTATGAAAAGAAACCTACTGGACAGAGACTGTAAGATATATGACTAATATCCTGTCTTTGTTACCACAGGGGAGTTCTTAGCCTTAACAGGAGCAAGGCTGAATGGTAAGGAACTAGTTGCAACTAAACTTGCTACCCATTTTGTTCCATCTGAGGTAAATTCACATTGCATCTTATTACGTGTCTTGTTTATTACTCTTACATTTAGTTTTACTTGTCCGCTGCCTTTGTGCTTCCACAAGCTTTAAGGTTGTTGCTATTGATCTTGGGCACGTTTCTTGTTTGAATCAGCCTTAGTGCTAAACTAGCACTTGATTTGTCATGTGTGTGAAACCAAATAGGAGGGGCCAAGAAGATGTCAGGCTTATTGGAAATGAAATTAATCTTGACATCTGTTAAATATGGAGTTGACTAATTAAAACTGTGCATGTTATTGAAGCTTATGTGTGTTCCCTGTATTAAAATGATGATATAATCACCTTTCAAAAAGAAAAATAAATGATGATATAATCACTTCATCTCTGAGGTTATATGTAATTAGAATATTGCTGCATTCGAAAACACAGATCAAATGTAGCATGTTTTGACAACCATCTAAAAGTCATGAAGATGGCTCTTTTGGGATGATTCCAGAAGCAAATAGATTTGTTCTGGATATACATTTAATTATATTCAAAAGAACTTGATCATTTTGTGATTTAACAGTATGGCTCATGGCTATAACAATGTAAGTGACAGCATAGAGTAATTATACTGGATTTTTCATCTTTGGTTTATGACATTGTAATAGAGGTGACATTTGGATTCTGCTTGACTACATATTTGAAAGTATGATGTGGTTAACTTTTCGATGTTTCAGAAACTGCCTGAGTTGGAGAAGCGTCTGATAAGCTTGAACTCTGGAGATGAGAATGCAGTCAAATCAACAATTGAGGAATTCTCTGTGGATTTTCAAATTGACGAGGAAAGTATCTTGAAGAAGTAAGAAAAATCAACTTCAAAACAAACGTGCTGCTTGATGCCGGTTCATATTACTAATTTGGTTTTACTTCACTCAATTTAAACCTTGATATTGGTGTTCAACTTTCAGGCAGACAGTAATTGATGAATGCTTTTCTAAGGAGAGTGTGGAAGACATCATCTTATCATTTGTAAGTTCCTCCCATTATTCCCTTTTGTTTTTCTTTTCCCTCATAAAATCCTGATTGTATTTTGTATCGCGCAGGAAGCTGAGGCAAGCAAGCCTGGAAATGGATGGATAGGTGCAATACTGAAAGGGTTGAAGAGATCATCCCCAACAGGATTGAAAATCACACTCAGATCGGTATGGCTTCATTGAAAAATAATCACAGAAGTTCATACCTGATGCTTCTACCTCTAAACTATATGATTGGCCATGCATGATGCATTCTGCTTTTTGGAGTTTTAACTTGTTACTATTTGGTCTCACAATTTAAAACACAAAATATCTTTCAACTTGAGGGCTAATCTTTGAGATATATGAAAGGATGCACATCGTATTAAGATCAAAATAATTCGTTTTTACCTTTCAATTGGATGCTTATTGCATTGTGCCTTTCTGTTTGACTTGAACGAGCAAAGTTGCTTGACACCGAACTTGTATATTTCTTCCGTTTTTTATGTTGTGGTATGAACATATTTGACGAAGTGTCTTATGTTAACCCATGAATTTCAGTTCTGTTGAGGGATATTTGATTATGGAACTAGAGTTTTGGTCCGTCATCATTAATTTCTCTTTACATTTTTTTTTTGAAAAGCCTGTTTTTCTGACAATATGCACTTGGAAATTACACTGGTCGTTGTATGTTTTTTTTCTATTATGCCTCAATTAAATTTCCTGAAAATTTTCCAGATTCGTGAAGGAAGGAAGCAAACACTGGATGAATGCCTCAAGAAAGAATTCAGGTTGACAATGAACATACTACGGGAAACTATATCTGGAGATGTCTATGAGGTATTTTGGCACACCATGTATAATTTGAAACAGACCTGTCCTGAAAAGCAAAGTGACTTCTGGCAGCAAACTTACTGACATCTGAAATTGTTAAATTTTATTGTAAAGGGAATCAGGGCTCTTACCATTGACAAGGATAATGCTCCAAAGGTATCATCTTTGTATCTGTTTCTGTGTTCTTTGTTGGATTCTCTTCCATATAAGCAAAGCACTAGTTCCCTATGCTCAAATTAGCTGTTAAAACCTAGTTTTATCTCCTATATTTGCTGTTGTTTCTTCATAAACTTTAATGTATAGTATACATGTGATATAATTGATGGATTACACATGAAGCCTTCTACTTTTAGCCCTCATTCTCTGATCATCTGACTTATTATTCTGAAGTGGGACCCGCCAAGTTGCAATGAAGTGAAAGTGGACACTGTGTTTCAGCCTTTCGAACAGGATTTAGAACTCCAGATTCCGGACAAGGAAGAACACAGGTCAGTGTATGTGGTTTTGAACTTAGGTTTTTCAACCTTGATTTACTTTTGCAACTTCTGTGTTACTTGTTAATCAAGCTTGTGGAAATCAGTATTCCATCTAAAATGGTATGGAAACACGAGCATCTTCCAGTCCATTATGGTGCAATTTTTTCTTTCAAACAATAGTTGTGTTCCTGTCAACACTAAACGATAAGAATGTCAACTGGACAATGTTGCAGGTGGAGTGGGAAATACGAGAATACGGTGTATGCAGCTTCAGGCTGATACAGAGAGCTGGAGATAGAAGAAAGAAGCTGAAGTTAAGATGAAAGACGGAATGAAACAATGCTGCTTGCTATATGTAACAAGTAGTAAATAAAAGGACTCTGTAGTAAGTGTGGACGTGTAAGAAGGGGACTTAAGGAAGCTAACGGCTATGCAATGTAACAAATAATGAGTATTCAATTTAAGCTTCCTCTCTCAAACATACGAGTATTTAATTAACTAAGACACTTGCTATAAGGAATGAGTTCATACTAGAGTACATAAGTTCTTTCCATTAAATGAATACCTTGATTCATATTGATTGAAGTTCTTGCTCAGGTAATAGATGACTTTCTCTTATCTTCTAGTTTCGTTACATTGTCCCACACGATGAATTTCATTTCTATGGTTAAATAGAATCTACACACCCAAGCTTTATACTCTACTACATTATTTGTGCATTATACTTCTAGTATAGTCTTTACTAGAGTATAACAAGCTTCTTCTTTCCCATAAATGAATACCTTGGAGAAGGCACCGTTTCCTTTCATCTGCCCACCAATTATCATATCATCCCTTGCATTCTTAACTTCCTGTCTCGCCATGTCCCCCCCTACATTTATTAACAGATTCGTCAAATCCCAATGCCTATTAGATTGGCAATGCATTCAACTCAACGCATAAAATAGGCCCTATTTTATATTGTCTCTGTCTCTATTTATTGCTAAGCATCTTCTGCTCAAAACGACGAAAATAAAAACTTATTGGGATTCATTAATCTGCTGCCTGACAACTCAACACATAGAATAAGCCTTATTCTATACTGTCTCAATCTCTATCTATTGCTAACAATGCTAAGCATCTTCAACTCAAAACGATGAAAATAAATGCTTATTGCCCCTATTCTATACTGTCTCTGACTCTATCTATAGCTCAGCATCTTCTACTCAAAACGACGAACATAAATGCTTTTTGGGGTTCCCTAATCTGCCGCTTGATAACCCAACGCATAGAATAGGACCTATTTTATGCTGTCTCTGTCTCTATCTATTGCTAAGCATTTTCTACTCAAAACGACGAAAATAAATGCTTATTGGGGTTCCTTAATCTGCCGCCTGACAACTCAACACATAGAATAGACTTTATTCTATACTATCTTTGTCTCTATCTATTGCTAAGCATCTTCTACTCAAAACGACGAAAATAAATACTTATTGGCCCTATTCTATACTGCCTTTGACGCAGAACAGAAGTTATCAATGAACAAGAACGTTTAAAATCCGTTCAGGAGTTTAATCAATGTCGTTTAATTGGACGAAAAGATGAACAAGAACGACAAGCGATCTTGAAAGAATGGCAAGCCAAATTCTGGAATGAAATTTTGATTGCAAAAATAATAATCCCCTCAGAAAATATCAATAAGGCCTATTTATAATGACCAAAAACCCTAATCCGAAACCTGACAAGATTAGGAAAATAAAAGACCGAAAATAGCAAAATAGTCTTAAAAAAAACAAACGCAAAATTGGGCCCTAATTTGGCCCTCGAAGTTTTTAAAAGCTGTCCGTCTCGCGCAATCCTTTCCGAAAAAATATCATATGTCACCACCCGGCTTCATATGCAAGATTTAGGCCTTGTTTCGCATTTTGTTGCAAAACTTGTCGCGGTCAAGATCTTCCATGTAATCCAAAGCTAACTGGTCCGCATCATTCCCTTCCACTTGTAAAAAACTCGACCTTGAGTTACCATCATCCGGGTGATAAAGATAAAGATCCGCCACATTAAACGTCTTAGATATCTTCATATAATCTAGAAGGTCAAGAACATAAGCATTGTCATTGATTTTCTGAATTATATTGAAAGGACCAATCTTCTTTGGATCCAGCTTTTGCTGTCCTCTTCCATGTTCCTTGCGCAAGTACACCATAACTTGATCACCAACCTTGAAGGACTGGAAACGTCTATGCTTGTCAGCGGCAATCTTGTACTTTTCATTGGACTCCTTCAGTTTCTGCCTCACCTATTTAAACATATCAACATGTTGGTTGGACAAATTGCTAGCTGCAACACTAGGAAGAACACCTGTAGGAGGTGCAATAAGGTCAACTGTTTGTGCTGGAGCCTTCCTGTAAATAATGTCAAAGGGCGTCTTCTTAGTAGAGCTGTTGACATAACTATTGTAAGCAAATTCGACTTGAGGAAGAGCAAGATCCTAAGAAGTCTTCTTATCGCTGCATATGCAACGTAATAGATTGCCAAGCGTGCGGTTCACCACTTCGGTCTGTCCATCAGTTTGAGGATGTGCTGTGCTACTGTAATAAAGTTTAGTCCCAAAACACTTCCACAGAATGGTCCAAAAATGAGCAAGAAATTTCACATCTCGGTCAGAAGTAATTGTTTTGGGTATGCCATGCAAACGAACAATCTC
>JANIHZ010000009.1:791816-804320 GCA_027478365.1 Erythroxylum rufum | reverse complement strand
TGGACAGTTTGGCCGATTCATGTCCGTTAAGCGGACATGAATGTCCGTTTAACGGACAGGCTCGGGTCAGCTACAGTATTTTTCGATTTTGACCAATTTTAAGGCCGAATCTCGCTTTGAGACCTCTAATACGATTTGTAGATATGGATGTTAGCTTTCAAATGGCTCAAGAACGAAAACATTTGGATAACTACAGAAAGAGTTATGGCATTCGCGCCAAGAGAGGTCAGAACTGATTTTTTTGAAAATGAACTAGGTTCAGTGTTTTGAGCGTAACTCCCTCACCCGACCTCCAATTGAGGTGATTCTAGGACCAATGGATTTCTAAGACATGTATGTATCCCTCCATGAAATTTTATGTCTTTTGGAGTTAATTTGAGATGGTTTGATGAAAATCCAGTTAGAGGAGGTAGTTGTAAAGCTGTGTTAGGAATTACAGTAAGGCTCATGTCTCAGGACCGTTGGGCTCCGGTTCGGGGTTCCGACATTTCTTCTCTTCCATGGCACTATGATTACTTCCCAAATTTACAGCCCTAGAAGATTGCCCACCGTAATACCCTCGATATGTCTGACTACCTGGCGAACCTGACTTTCGGTAATTTAAATTTCGATTACACTGTTGTCAAGGTTGCTATTCAACTCGATCTTCAGCCCTCTTCGCCATCTCAATAGCATCTGTTAATGTGAAAATTGCAGCAACACCCATCATACACCGAATTTCATGATTCAACCCCGTCTGGTAATGAGCTCCCTGTTGCACTTCGTTTTCACAATTATAACATCTTGCTTGCAACCTCAAAAACTCTTTTGTATACTGATCATCCTTCCTACTTCCCTGCGTGCAATCATGATAACGGTTGTACAGTACCTATACGTGATCACTAGGTAAGAATCTTTGTTGGATCATAAGCTTCATATCCAACCAGTTTCAAATAGGCGGATGTTGTCTGCGACAACGCTTATTCTGGACAGAAGTCCACCATGCTGCTGTATCTCACTTCAATTTGTAAGCCACAATAGGAACCCTACGTTTCGTCTTCCACATCCATAACCTCAAAGAGTCTTTTAACCTCCATTAACCAATCTAAAACAGCTTCTACATCCAATGTACCATTAAAATTCTAAAGATCTACCTTGATTTTGTAGCCATCATTTTGATTTTCACGACCCCTGTAATTTTGAACTGCTCTAATCTGATATGGTGGTCCTCCATAAACTGATTGCGGATCTGCAGCCCTAGGAATTGCCGCTGCAAGAGGATGGTTAATCCTTCCTCGGTTTAACTGCTCTCCCAGCATCTGTCTTATTTATGCTATTTGATCTGACAAATTTGCCATGGATGTTTCTAAGGTAGTAAGTCGTTCTTCGTAATTGACGGCCATGAAGGAACCTTCTCTGATACCAACTGACGCAGAACGGAAGTTATCAATGGAACAAGAACGTTTAGACTCCGTTCAGGAGTTTAATCAATGTCATTTGATTGGATGAAAAGATGAACAAGAACGACAAGCGATCTTGAAAGAATGGCAAGCCAAATTATGGAATCAAATTTTGATTGAAAAAATAATAATCCCCTCAGAAAACATCAATAAGGCTTATTTATAATAGCCAAAAACCCTAATCTGAAACCTGACAAGATTAGGAAAATAAAAGACCGAAAATAGCAAAATAGTCTTTTAGAAAAACAAACGCAAAATTGGTCCCCAATTTGGCCCTTGAAGTTTTTAAAAGTTGTCCGTTTCGCGCAATCCTTTCCGAAAAGGTATCATATGTCACTACCCGACTTCATATGCAAGATTTAGGCCTTGTTTCACATTCTACCACAAACCTTGCCACGGTCAAGATCTTCCATGTAATCCAAAGCTAACTGGTCCGCATCAGTCTCTGTCTCTATCTATAACTAAGCATCTTCTACTCAAAAGGACGAAAATAAATGCTTATTGGGGTTCCTTAATCTGCCGCCTAACAACTCAATGCATAGAATAGGCCCTATTCTATACTGTCTCTGTCTCTATCTATTGCTAAGCATCGTCTACTCAAAATGACAAAATAAATGCTTATTGGCCCTATTCTATACTGTCTCTGTCTCTATCTATAGCTAAGCATCTTCTACTTAAAACGACAAAAATAAATGCTTATTGGGGTTCCTTAATTTGTCACCTGACAACTCAACGCATAGAATAGGCCCTATTCTATACTGTCTATGTCTCTATCTATTGCTAAGCATCGTCTACTCAAAACGATGAAAATAAATTCTTATTGGTCCTATTCTGTATTGTGCCTGTCTCTATCTATAGCTAAGCATCTTCTACTCAAACGAAAATAAATGCTTATTAGGGTTCCTTAATCTGTCGTCTGACAACTCAATGCATAGAATATGTCCTATTCTATACTGTCTCTATCTCTTTCTATTGCTAAGCATCTTCTATGCAAAACGACAAAAATAAATGCTTATTGGCCCTATTCTATACTGTCTCTGTCTCTATCTATAGCTAGGCATCTTCTACTCAAAATGAGAAAATAAATGCTTATTAGGGGTTCCTTAATTTGCCGTCTGACAACTCAACGTATATAATGTCTCTATCTCTATCTATTGCTAAGCATCTTCTACTCAAAACGATGAAAATAAATGCTTATTGGCCCTATTCTATACTATCTATGTATCTATCTATAGCTAAGCATCTTCTACTCAAAACGACGAAAATAAATGCTTATTAGGGTTCCTTAATCTGCTGCCTGGCAACTCAAAGTATAGAATAAGCCCTATTCTATACTGTCTCTGTCTCTATCTATTGCTAAGCATCTTCTACTCAAAACGACGAAAATAAATGCTTATTAGCCCTATTTTTTTTATTGTCTTTGTCTCTATCTATAGCTAAGAATCTTCTACTAGTGTCTCTCTCGTTGAGGAGGTCTCTCTCTCTCTCTTGTCAATGACAAGTTTCCTTTAGTCTTTTGTTACCTGTCCTGTGTTCAATCATGGCAGACAATATTTCTATCGACATGGCCAGTATTTTCGTTGAATGTGAGGAGGATGAAGGAGTGATGATTGAAGGGAAGGAGATCGTGGAAGATGGAGTTTATCATTCTATATCTTTGGTGGGACGCTTTCATTCGAATCAGATTATCAACTTCAATGCTATGAAACATACTTTGGCATCTCTATGGAGGCCTTTCATAGGGGTTACGATTCATGAGGAGGAGGATGACACATATTTATTTCAGTTCTATCATGAAGTGGATGTGAGTAGGGTAATGGAGATGTCCCATTGGACGTTTGATAACCAACTGCTGCTGTTGGAGAGGATGGGCGATTATTCTCATCCTTCTAAGGTCCCACTATTTCTTGTTCTTTTGTGGGTATAAGTGCATAGTCTACACTCTGGATTTATGTCAGACCTTGTGGCTGAGAAGATTGGCAATGCATTAGGGAAGTTTGTGGAGTCAGATCCTAAGAATTATGATAATCCAAAAAAGAAGTTCATGCGATTGCGATATCAACATGATGTAAGGAGGACAATTCATTAATCAATGCGATTAAGGAAGGATAATGGGGAGTGGTTTACTGTGGATTTAGAGTTCGAGAAGTTACCCTGTGTCTGTTTCCTATGTGCATATTTAGGGCATACTTTGACGTTTTGCTGATTACTGCTTAACAAGAACAATGGTCCTCTAATCCAGAAACTTACGCCATTTATCCAGGCTACAATTCTCCAGAATCCCATGACTTTTGGATCACGGTGGCTAAAGGAGGGGGAAGCAATGGAGGAGGGAGAAGAGTCCACGCAGAACGGGATTGATAGATCCAGAATGAGTGGAGTTCAAAATTCAAATGGGTGCTAAACGAATAAGGGAGGTGCGGTTTCTATTGGGAATAAATCAGGGAATTCAAAAATGGGTGACGAGGTGGATATGGAAGATGGAGGTGATCTAGCGGGTGAGGATGTAGGTGTTACTATTATAGACCCTAAAAGAAGAAGAATGGGCCTGGTGCCGAAAACAAAGGAGCCTAGTACTTTGGACAATGATGCTACAAGTTTTGGTATTGGTTCAACAAACGAACTAACGGTAGGCGCTGTGAATTAGGCCCGTCGACAAAAATGAGTTGCATAAGCTGGAACTATCGGGGGCTTGGCAACCCTCGACCAGTAAATTCTTTGCAAGAAATTGTTAGATTTAAAAGGCCAAATTTAATTTTTCTAATTGAGACTCTTTGTAGTTCTTCAAACATAAATGAAATAAAAGACCTCTTGGATTATGATGGTTTCTTTTTGGTTGACAGTAAAGGCTACAGTGGTGGACTTGCGTTGATTTGGAAGTCTGTAAGTACTATTTCTCTTATTAGTTCATGCGATAGATATATTGATGCTTTGGTAGATATTGCTAATGTGGGTGCTTGGAGGGTTACTGGTTTCTATGGTGAACCTAACCGATCTAGGCGATCAAATTCATGGCAGTTATTACGTGTTTTGGCTTCACATAGTGAGGCACCATGGGCATGCCTTGGTGACTTTAATGATATTCTTTATGGCCATGAAAAGCGAGATGGAATACCTTAGTCGTTGTCTCTTATGCATGGGTTTCAAGATGCAGTATTAGATGCTGGTCTTTATGATTTTCCTATGACTGGCTATCAATTTACGTGGGAGCACGGAAGAGATTCAGGCCAGCTTATAGAAGAAAAGCTTGGTCGCATTTTGACAACAGAAGTTTGATGGTAGTTATTTCCACATGCATGTGTGTCGGTCTTGCTTATCTCTTCATCCGATTACCTGCCTCTCTTTCTTCAGATACGACTTCTTATGCCTAGACCTATGGCGTGTAGGTTTAGATTTGGGAACCATTGGATGAGGGAACCCTCTTGTCGAGAACTTATTATTGATTGTTGGAATCATAACGTGGATTTACCACTTTCAGATAAACTCCAGAGATGCAGTCAATTGTTATCGACCTGGGGTAAGGAACTTCGGAATATGCATAATACGGAGATGAATAATTGTTTGACGTCTATGGCAGCATTGAGAGGGTCTAGGATTCAGGCATATACGGATAATTTTTTTGCTGCTAAAAATCGCTATTTTGAGTTACTATGTCAACATGATGTGTACTAGAAGCAAATAGTGAAGGAATTTTGGCTTGAAGAATGTGATTCAAATACTCGTTTTTTCCACAATGCTACTACAGTTAGATAAAAGAAAAATCGGATTGAGCGACTTCAGGATGAAAAAGGAAGTTGGCAGACATGAGAGACTGGTTCAGAATCTGTGGTTAGTTTGTACTTCTCCAACATCCTTCAATCTCAAGTTTGTGATGTTAACTCAGTTCTAAAACATATCACGAGGTTAATTACTGAGGATCAGAA
The DNA here is from genome assembly GCA_027478365.1 of Erythroxylum rufum. Classification (NCBI taxonomy): domain Eukaryota; kingdom Viridiplantae; phylum Streptophyta; class Magnoliopsida; order Malpighiales; family Erythroxylaceae; genus Erythroxylum; species Erythroxylum rufum. The sequence continues at coordinate 798,958 of JANIHZ010000009.1, read as the reverse complement.
TGAATCGCTACTTCGTCCTTATACTGCAGAAGAAGTAAAAGCTGGTGTGTTTTCTATGATGCCGGACAAGTCACCTGGGCTTGATGGTTTTAACCCGGGCTTCTATTAGAAAAACTGGGATATCATAGGTGGTGAAGTAGCTCAGACCTGTATTGATTATCTTCATTCGGGCAATTTTCCCAGAGAGCTGAACGAAATGGCAATTGTGTTGATTCCAAAGAAATCTGAGCCTCAGGTACTGGGTGATCTCCGTCCTATTGCTTTATGCAATGTACTCTTGAAGATTATTACTAAAATGATGGCTCACAGATTGAAGAGCTTATTGCCTTAAGCTATTTTGGAATCCCATTGTGCTTTTATAGCAGGTAGAAGCATTCAGGATAATTGCATTATTGCATTTGAAATGATGCACTCGTTCCATCGTCGAACTAGAGGGAAGAAATACTCTGCAGCTCTAAAGATCGATATCAATAAGGCGTACGATCACATGGAATGGACTTTTGTTGAGGCAGTTATGGTGAAAATGGGTTTTTCCCGTGGTTTTATGGATCTCATTATTTATTGTCTGTCAACAGTCAGCTACAAGGTTCTTCAGAATGGGTTTGAAATTAGACCAGTGATTCCTACACGGGGCCTAAGACAGGGAGAGCCCCTCTCTCCTTATCTGTTCAGAATCTGCATTGAGGGTTTATCAAGACTATTTGATCATTCACTTTCAACGGGCATAATACAGGAATGTAAAGTTTTGAATGGAGGTCCTATCTTATCTCATTTGTCCTTTGCGGACAATAGCCTTATTTTCTTTCAGGCTAATGCACAGGAAGCTAGTGAAGTTCAAAGATGTGTACAGACTTATAAGAGAGCATCAGGACAACTTATTAATTTTGTGAAATCTTCCATAACGTTTAGTGCAAATACCCCAAATTTGATGAGGGAGTTTATTTGTGCCATCCTTGCTGTTTCGGAAAAAAGAGTCTTTAGGTAACTATGTTGGGCTACCTTCTCACATAAGGAGGGATAAGAAGGAGGTACTTGGTTTTATAAAAGACAGAGTGTGGAAAAGATTGAATGCTTAGAAGAGAAGACCACTTTCTAAGGCAGGTAAAGTTGTGTTACAAGCGATACCCACTTACGTGATGAGTTTGTTTCTTCTACCTAAAACTTTATGTGCTAAATTGGAATGTATCATGACTCGGTTTTGGTGGGAAAAAGGTGTTAATCATGAGAAAGGAATTCCTTGGATGTCCTGGCAGAGATTGGCGAAGAATAAGATTTTCGGTGGCTTTGGTTTTAAAAAGATCCATGAGTTCAATCTTGCGCCTTTGGGAAAGCAGGGTTGGAAGTTGATGACTCAACCTGATTCGCTAGTATCTCGTGTTCTTCAAGCTCGTTATTTTGCGGGTTCATGCTTCTTATCAGCATATTTGGGAAGCAATCCGAGTTATTTATGGTGAAGTATTTGAGAAACCCGTTCTTTGTTACAACGGGGTATGCACTGGAATGTTGGAGATGTTTTCAAATTCTAATATGGGACTCACCGTGGCTCAATGATATGGAGAATTCTTTTATTGTTTCTTCAAGGGCTCCTGATTCAAATGTTTTCTTAGTTGTGGATTTATTGGAGAATGATTAATAGAATCTTGATTTAATTCGCTCACTTTTCTCTAGCCATGATTGTGAACAGATTTTGGCAATACCATTGGGTAGACGACTGGCGAGAGTGATTGGTGTTGGAAATTTGAGAATAAAGGCCATTACATAGTGAAGAGCGCTTATAAACTCTTGTGTCCCCTTACGGATACAACTTTACCAAGTTATCAGTAGGTATGGAGGCAAATATGGAGCTGTGTGGTTCCGCCAAAGGTGATCAGTTGTGTTTGGCGTGCTCTAAATGGTGTATTACTGTGCTTATCGGTGTTACGAAGTCGACGAGTTGATGTTAATGTGTGTTGCCTGATTTGTAATCAAGAAGAGGAGACAATACAGCATGTGTTCCTCGACTGTCCACTCACAAAGTAGGTCTGGTCGAGAGTTCTCCAGAACTGGCAGCATCCAAGAACAATGTCTTTGCTTGACTGGTTTGCGTCATTCTTTCTACCTGCAATGAAAGATCGACAGTATACCATTTTGATGATAATTTGGGTAATCTGGCATAGTAGAAATTGAGTTGTGTGGAACAATAAGTAGAGATCAACCAATGCCATTGTTTGTTTTGCGCATAGAATCTTGGAGGAGTGGCGGCTTGCTCATGCTTCTGGTACTGTTCTAGGAACACCAATAACAAGAACGGTGAGTTGGCAACCTCCGAATGTGGGTTGGCTGAAGGTTAATGTTGACGTTGCCACCGGAAGCAACTCCAATTTCATGGCTACTGCAACTGTTGTACGTGATTCTAATTCGAGTTTTATAGCTACAAAATTGTGGAGGTTTCCAGGCAGATTAAGTGCTAAAAGTGCAGAGGCAATAACTGTCAAAGAAGTCCTTAGTTGGGTCAACCTTCAAAATTCGAATATAGTTATTATTGAATCGGATGCGAAGATTGTGGTTCAAGCAATTAATGAGGGGTCTTATGAAGACTCTTCCTCTTTTGGTTTGTTAGTTTGTGATTGTAAATCTCTATCGAATGAGATTAGAATAGCTAAATGTATTTTTAACTTCAGGTCAGGCAATTCTATTGCCCATGTCTTAACTATAGGCGCATTATTCATTTCTGGCCTTGGAGAGTGGTTCGAAATACCCCCTCCTTCTATTATTGAAGTTCTTGCTTTGGAGTAATGAAATTCCTACTATTTACCCTAAAAATAAAATAAAATAAATGAATACCTTGATTCATATTCATTGGAGTTCTTACTCGGGTAATAGAAGACTTTCTCCTTTCTTCACATTGTCCCACACCATTAGCTTTATGACTTTCATTTCTATGGTTGAATAGAGTCCACAAATATAAGTTTGTATTTAGCTACATTGTTCATGCATTTAAATTTAAATTTAAATTTGAATGACAATGGAAATACAAAAGTTCTACATCCTTTGCGTAATATTGGCAATGTGATCAAGGAACACTTTCTAGTATCACCCTTTTCTTCATCTTACTCGTATACTTGGATGGTCACAACATGCTCGTCTAGGAATTAAAACTTCAAAGCTTCACCAATCTTCTACATAGGTTTTTTGTTAATGCCCTTCTTTAGGCTGATTTTTAAGTTACGAAGATGATTCCAAATTTAGACAACATCATGACTCAATTTAATAAATATGACATAAAGTATTAAAGTGGATGCAACCTTGAAATTAGTCATATTATATGGTAAAGAGCATATTGTCTCAATATATGCATGATCGACACTAGAGAACAAGTTCTTTCCACAAATTAGTACTTTAATTCATATTCATTAAGGTTTTTATTTACGTAATGGATGACTTTCTTCTTTCTTCCTGTTCCACCATGTTGCCTCTAATTGGTTTATTTAAGGAGCCATGGTTATACTTGTTCTTTATAAAAGATTCCTCCAAGCAAAACACTCCTATTTGCTCCTATTTTTAGGTAGATAGTTAACCTTGTTTTTTTGTTTGGAAAATTATTGATTCTATACTTAATTATAAATAAAATTTCTTAATTGCAAAACATTTTTATTATTAAATAAGAAATTTGTTTTAAATTTAATTAAAATCTTTCATATTAGTTATTTAGAGATCAATTTCTTAATTAATTAAAAATTATTTCTTAATAAATTACAAAAGTATTTCCTAAGATATTAGAAAAAATCAATGTCCCAACTAATAAATGAAAAATTTTCAAATTTAATCAAAAAATATTAATAATAAATTAACAAATAAACAAATCAACCATGTTTCAATCAAATTGAGAATTTTTTGTCATGGATATGCCATGTATCGTATGATGTTCTATGGCATTGCTAAGAAATTCATAGTGAATATCGAGAAAATCGAATGTAAAAATCAGTTACCAAACATTAATCCCCTTATTCCAATCAAGGTTGAGTACCAATTTCAAACCCTAAATGGATCTTTGCGTTTCTTATCCTTCCCCAAAAGACTGCTGTTTCTTCCTCAACTCCAGCTTCCTCGCGTCGATTCCAGGTAAAGATCCAATCGCTTGCAAAAAACCCCGAAACAACTGCGTTTCTATCACTTGTTCATCACCCAAAACAGTTCCTAGTCCTTCGCTCGACAGACATGTCGTTAAGCAAAACAGGACTCGATTTGTTCAAAAGCTCAAGACACTTCTCCTTTCCAAACCCAAGCATTATATTCCACTCCAAATTCTCTCCAAATGTCGCTCTTACCTTTCCCTTGCAGACAAACGCTCTGTTCGCTCCATGATCCACCGCTACCCTTCCATCTTCGACCTCTTCACCATTCCAGTTCCACACACACCCATCAATTCCATCGCCCCTTTCTCTCATCAACTATGTGTTCGTCTCACCCCAGCGGCCTCTGCCCTTGCAGCGCAAGAATTGGAGCTCTTTTCCGCTATGTCTTTGAACTTGGCCAACAAACTTCAGAAGCTTCTCATGCTTGCTTCCCATCACCGACTTCTCTTATCCAAGCTGGTTCACGTTGCACCTGATCTTGGGCTGCCACCCAATTTTCGGTCTCGGCTTTGCAATGACCACCCCGACAAGTTCAAGACTGTAGACACTTCCTATGGCCGTGCGCTGGAGCTTGTATCGTGGGATCCAAAACTGGCTGTTCCAATTTCTCCTCCTGATGTATCAAGTGACTTGATTGTTGATAGGCCATTGAAATTTAAGCGGTTGAGACTTAGAAAGGGGCTGAACGTGAGACGACAACACAGGGAGTATTTAATCAAGTTTGGAGAGTTGCCAGATGTGTGCCCTTATAAAACCTCTATGGATGATCTCGAAAAAGAATCCATAGAAGCTGAAAAAAGAGCATGTGCAGTGGTGAGGGAGGTGCTTGGAATGACAGTTGAAATGAGGACCCTGATAGACCATTTAACACATTTCAGGAAAGAGTTTGGATTTCCAAACAAGTTCAGAGGCATGATATTGAGACACCCAGAACTCTTCTATGTCAGCTTGAAAGGTGTCAGGAATTCTGTCTTCCTGGTCGAGGCCTATGATGACAAGGGCCGGCTTCTAAAACGGCCCGAGACTTCAGTCATAAAAGATAAGTTGATGGAGTTGATCTTGGAATCGAAAAGGATGAGACGAGATAGGAGACGAAGTCGCATGAATGGTAATAACGTCATGGACTCAATTGACGATTGCATTGAAGAATCTGATCATACTGATGATGAGTATGATGATGGGTTTGAGGATATCTTCGAGTCTGATGATCCAGGCCTTGATTATGCCCTCAATATCATCAATAGTGACTGCAATGAAATTGAGGGTCTAGACCATAACAGGGACTTGTGGGTTTCAGATACCTCCATGCATAATAGTGAGGATGCAGGAAATAGAGAACCATGGTAATAGTGAAAGCTGTGTACTGATCTTTCTGGAGTTAGATGATCTCGTTGTCATCTTCAAGTTGGTGCTAAAAACGAGTATGCCGTGGATAGACTCTTTAGCTTGTGGTGAACCATCATTTTACTAGAAAATTGAACTGTGGTGGAAGATGCATACATCATTGTATAATATTAGGGGTTAATCTATAAGGGATTTACATCATAGGAGTCACGGTTATTGTGAAATATAAATGATGTACAAATCAGGAACTTTGTTGCTCGCATCTCATCTTTGCCATTCGGATTCCTTTCTGAATCGAAAACTATGTAGCCTTTCTGTCCCTTGTATAGGCTGACTATAATTCAGCTCAAACTTGTACGAAGGAAGCAAAATAAGCTTGACCCAGCACTAATTACAGTACCTCAACGTACACAGTTCAGATTTTTCTAGCTAGTAATCTATTATTCGTAGATCAAGAAAGCAAATTAAATGGAAGAGCAAAACACGACTTATCGATTTTTGGTTCTTTGACAAGATAAGAAGGTTTTGTCATAACAATCAGAATCTGCCGCTTTCAAGGAAAATGAGCAAATCAAAATGGCAAAATTGTATAAACGAAGCAAAGTAAGCTCGACCGAACATTAATTACACTACCTCAACGTACACTTCAGAGTTTTCTAGCTATTAATCTAGTACTTGTAGATCAAGGACCAAATCAAATGGAAGAGCAAAACACGACTTATCCATTTTTGGTTCTATGATAAGACAAGAAGGTTTTTTCAGAACAAGGAATATGAGCAAACCAAAATGGTTAACTTGTATGAAGGATGCAAAGTAAGTTTGGCCCAGTACTAATTACAGTACCTCAAAGTACACTATTTAGATTTTTCTAGCTATTAATCTATTGCTCGTAGATCAAGGAGCAAATCAAATGGAAGAGCAAAGCACGACTTATACATTAGTTCTGTGCTAAGATAAGAAGGTTTTGTCATAACAGTCAGAAAAAACTTGTATAAAGGATTCAAAGTAAGCTTGGCCCGGCACTAATTACAGTACCTCAATGTACACTGTTTAGATTTTTTAGCTATTAATCTATCACTCGTAGATCAAAGAGTATATCAAATGGAAGAGAAAAGCACGACTTATCCATTTTTGGTTATGTGACGAGACAAGAAGGTTTTGTCAAAACACTCTGCATCTCATGCTTTCAAGGAATATGAGCAAATAACAGTTTCCTCGGTTGGAAGCACAGTTCACAGTTGAAACTGGTAGAGGTAAAATTTATTGAGTTTTTGGCTCCTTTGTTGTCCTGTATTGGTTGAGGACAATAATTGAGACAAGGTTGTTACCTATATAAGGAGGTTACTACCTCCTTGTTTATTGCACCAAACAAGGTCAAAGATTTGTAGTACAAATTTGACTCTAGTTAAAGTCTTCTTTTGAGGTGAGAGTTGGAGAGTTTGTTTTGGGTATTTCTTTGTGAGTGTGTTGGTGTATTAGGAGATTGGGTGAGAGAAAAAATTGTGTGATTGTAAGAATTTTTCACATAGTGGATTTTCTTTTCGGTGCCCATGGTTTTTCTTCGGTTTGGGAGTTTCCACGTAAATTCTCTTGTGTTATTATTTTTTGATATTTTTGTCTATTAAATATCCTTGGGTGTGGGTTTGGAAGGTATAAAATTCCTAACAAGTGGTATCAGAGCCA
>JANIHZ010000009.1:753364-763541 GCA_027478365.1 Erythroxylum rufum | reverse complement strand
TATTTTCGTATATCCTGGTATTTTCGATTATACATGATGTTCTTGTATGGTCTTTTCCGCAGCGTATTTTGAATACTCGGACCGTACGCGATCCAACACATGATTGTGAGGAAATTTTTTCTCCTGTTGCTCGAATGGAGACAGTGAAGTTATTAATTGCTTTAGTTGACAAAAGAAATGGAAAATTCACCAAATAGATGTCAAATTGGCTTTTCTTAATGGCCCACTTGATGAGAAAGTATATATAAAGCAGCTACCTGGTTTCATACAATTTGAAAAAGAAGGAAAAGTGTACAGACTTAATAAGGCTCTATACGGCCTTAAGTAGGCACCAAAAGCATGGAACAAACGCATTGATTTGTTCCTTCATGAAGTTGGTTTCCAGAAATGCCTCTCCAATCATGGCGTATATATGAAGGTTAATGGTTCTGGAGATTTACTAATTTTATGCCTTTACGTGGATGATAATATTTTTACAGGAAGCAACCTCAACATGATTAATGATTTCAAGAAGACCATGATGAAGGAGTTCGAGATGACTAATCTTGGTTTTATGTCTTATTTTTTGGGATCGAAGTTGTTCAAAAGGAAGATGGGATTTTCATTAGTTAGAAGAAACAAGCTTCTGAATTTCTAGCAAAGTATCAAATGGAAGATTCAAAACCAGTTCGAACTCCAGTGGCAACTGGTGCAAAATTGGTTAAGGATGGAGATGAGCGAACTGTTGGTCCAACATATTTCAAAAAAATTGTTGGAAGTTTGAGATATCTCACATACACAAGACCTAATATTTGCTATGCTGTGGGATTAGTCAGTCGATTCATGCAGTCTCCTCGACAGATGCATTTCCAAGTAGTAAAAGGGATTATGCGATACATCAAAGGTACTCATGATCATGGTTTGTTTTATTTATCATCCAAGGAATATGAGCTTGTGGGATACTCTATCGGTGACTGGGGTGGAGATTTGAAAGAAAGAAAAAGCACAAGTGGCCATTGTTTTATGCTTGGGAATACTGTCTGTTCATGGTCATCGAAGAAGCAATCCATTGTTACCTTATCAACGTGTGAAGCTAAGTACGTAGCAGTAGCATCTAGTGCATGTCGAGCGGTTTGGCTTAGCAATATAATGAGCCAAATTGGTTTTAAACTGCAAGGTCCATTGAAGATTTATGTTGACAATTTTTCCGTAATTAATTTAGCCAAGAATTCGGTCTTTCATGGAAGAAGTAAACATATCGATATTCGATATTACTTTATGAGAGATCAAGTTGCGAAAAATGTGATCAAGCTGGAATATTGCAAGACTGAAGATCAAGTTGCAGATGTCCTCACCAAACCGTTGACATTTGATGTTTTTATCAAGCTGAGGAACCTACTTGGCGTAAAGACCCTCCCCTTTCATAATTAAAGGGGGGATGTTGACTAGACTATGTTATTAATTCTGATTTTATTAAATAGTTTGAATCATTATTAGTTAGTGGTTAGTTACTTATCCTATCTTCTAAGACTAGTAGTTGTCATGGGGTATTGAGATAGTTGTAATGGGATAATGGGTAAGTTGTGATCCTAATTTTTAGTTTGCTTAACGTCACAACAGGTTTTATAAATTAGTAGTTTGATTTGGTTGTAAATGCAAATTGATTACCTAAATGAAATTTATTATTTGTATACTGCCCAGTTTTTCTTCACTCAAAGTTATATTTTACTACAAGATTTATGCGGTTAAAAGAGAGAAATGACCTAAGAGAAACTGAAGGGCAATATATAGGATTTAAAGGCAATCATCAAAGATAAATTAAGCATACATGTATTGTGAAATTATCTGAAGCATGAAAATTGTTTTAAAGTTGATCTAATAATGTCAAAGGAGAATGGAATTAAAACATAATGATTAAAAAAAAGTTAATAGAAAACAAGCAGTAACAAAAACAAAAAGAAACTAAAAATTATGAATCTTATGAAAAAAAAACAATGCTAAGAAAGTGTTTCAATTGTAACTACTCTAGTTATGCATCTAATAATTATTCACTTAAGAAGGTAGTTCATATTGTAAAACAAGAGAAAAGGGATGATGATATTTGTTATGGTTAAGATGGAGATAATGATGATGAGTATAAGGACAGTAATAGTGGTAATGGATGAAATAAGATGGTTAGGCAAATAATGTAATCCCTAAAGTAAGAGGATAACACAAGGCACTAGTTGTAGGTATACTACAATAAGACAATTGTTTGATCTTATTATAAGTGATGGTAGTAATTAGAAGGGGGGTATGATATAGGTTTAAAACCTAAGAAGTACTCTAATCCATATTTCATTAGCCAGAATAAGGTAATATAGAAGATTCGTGTCATAGTATAATGTAATCATTGATGATCACCAGATGATCAATCGTCTACAGAATCATGCTTTGGACCTCAACTTTCCGAATTCGACTCTGTATTGTTGATAGTCTAGTCCAAACGAGTTGTTTTCACCTGTGTGGTGACCAGTTTGGTGTCATAGTTGATGTGACACATATGACATAAATATATTATTTTAATATCAATATGAGTTCCAACATAACATGTGAAAGTCATTTTTTAGTGCTTGTTGAAAATATATTAACATTGCGTGTACATAACTAATTAAAGGTTCTATTATTTTAAGGTTGCATTGAATATTTTAGAAACATTAAAGTTTAGCTTAGACACTCTATAATATTAATATTAGGGTCAAATTTTTTTTTTGGTAAAAATATTAAGATTTAAAATACCCTTTTAACCTTCTTTGCTTTCTTTCTTTGGTTTACACAAGAATTCAATTGCTTTGTGTGTTCTTACATCAAAATGGTTATGTTTTGCCTTTTATTAGTTCCTTGCGTAGCACTCCTTTCTTAGAGTGTTGACCACTCTGATCCATATTTTGTTTCTTAAATATTTTAAATGATCCCTATTAAGATATTAAAAGTGATAAAGAAGGATTGTATTCTCATTCATATCTTTTTAATAGAGGTTATCAAACAAGACGTAAGTAATTGCATATAGTAAGGATATGCAAATATAGTACACAAAGCCATAGAACTAAGTAATTACATAGAATAAGGGCATGCCTATAAACCTTAGAGAAGCCAAAACCGAAAAACTGCTAACAAGTATATCCACACACACACACGAGTTATGGGAAAAGTTGCACATAACCAGTTATGATGGCAATTCCTAAAATTACAAAAGGTGGTAGAATTACGAAAGCTCCAATAGTAGCAAAGAAAACAGAATCATTCCTCTGGGACACATCATCCAAGTAAGCTTGTCTTTTAATATTCCTCTTCTGCGAAACAGTTAAGAACTTGGGACTAACCTTCTTCAAATTTTTGCCCAATGGGATGCTAAAATCATCATCTCTACCAATACCCAACTGGACGAGTTGATCTCTTATTGTGAGGATGGAGGAAGTTCCTGAGCTCTCATAAACTGGCATCGAGTCACTGGAAGTATCAGTTAAAGTGGGTGTGTGTTAAAAAAGAAGACAAAGCATTCATCATCATATACATACCATCACTCGTGGATGTCAATTGTTCCAGGAGATCCAGCTGTGTACGCGTTGAAGACAATGACCCTTCAAATGGATCACCAATCAATAGCAAGAAGGAAAATGAAAAAACCAATTTCTTATGTGGGAGACATCAAACATGTTCATCATTGATAGACCACAACTACAAAACCTAACATTTCCTGGAATTATACAAAATTTTGAAAAAGCTCCAAACTTTTAAACAGGGAAATCTAATTGGATTACGAAAATAACAGAAATGAGAAGGTGATATTCATACCAGAAGGGGGAGGAGGAGGGCCTTGCTCCGTAACTCCACCCTCGCGACTTTCTGCTTGAGCAAATAATTTACAAGAAGAAGAAGGGTAAATCTTATTCTTCAGGATGGAAAATTGTGGGGTGGCAGAAGACGCGATATGGCACAAAGAAGCAGAGCTTAAATTTAGAGCCATTAAAAGTACCCGAGTGTTTCTGTTTCTGCAGATTCTCTAGACTTCGTAAGAAGTTCTCTTCCATTTCCTGATGATTCTGTAACGCAGTGCGGTCCACTAGTTTTCAGGTCTTTTTTTTATTTGTCAACCGATAAAACCGGTCCACAATAATCAAATTTATAACAATTCAATTTTTTCAACAAAAAAAAAGGCTACAAATTGACTTTCTTAATCTAAATCTTTATATATTTCACTTAATTCCCTAAATGAAAATTTTTGTTTAAATAATCATATTCAAATGTCTCAGAAGAGAACTATAGAAAATAATAATATACTGTAGCTATAATTAAAATTTTGTTAATACATCAATGCACAAAATTAAATACTTAAAAATGATTTGGCTTAGATTATAAAATGTGAAAAGTGAAATGTAACTACTAACCTCTCAGAGCCAATGTTACGAATATCGTATTGGTATCAGTATCAGATTTAGTTTTAGTACAGTACTACATTACTAATGGTCAATATCAAGTACCGTTTTAAATAATTCTTTAAATTTATAGTCCTTTAATGTATAGCAGTGTATAATTTATAACTTTACATAAACCATGTGTTCCAAAAATCATAATAATAGAAATTTAAAATGATAACAATTTATTTATTTTAATAAATATTATTTTTCACATATTTCACATATAAATAACAATTATAATTAATATGCAAAAGGATCATTTTATCATCATACAAATATAAAATTAAGAATAATATAAAATATTTAAAATATTACAATTTCATGATATAAGAAATAATAATTACATCAAAAACATAAAATAAAAAGAATAATAAATATCTATGAATCCCTAACAATTACAATTTACAACAAGAGTTCATGCCAAAAAAACAACTAGAAGTAAAATTTGAAACAAAAATATTTACAATTATATTACACATATAGAATTTAACATATCATCAAATATAAGTGAAACTAAAAAAAGAAGAGAAACAAAAATATAGAACTTCATTTAATCGAATACCCACTAAAATTACATTGACCCCAATTCTTATTCAGTACAAGGTCCTTATCATAAAGGGGGGTCTCGTTATCATCATCATTATTCAAATTCATTGCACCAAATGACAATACTTTCTCATCCAAGATTATCTTCCAAGTCACTCTTTTATATCAAACTCAATTCCTCATAAACCAAATCCACCAAAAGATCGATATGATCAAGGCAAATTGGATCTATAAAACTAGATGTTCTATTAAGACTCCTAGTAAATAATAAAATTAAATTATTAAAAAAATTATGCAAAAGTATATCTAACTTAATAACGATAATAACCTTTCCTGAAGCTTTAAATTATATTGAACAAATACCAAGTTATTCAATTTTTTGTGTTCCAATATATACTTTTCTTATAATGAATGAATTCAAATGTACTTCATTTTTTTTCACACTCTGGTCCACTTACATTGACTTAGAATTCGAATTGCAAACCTTTACAATTTTGGAATATGGTCCCATCAAGAAACTATAATGCAAAAAAAAGTCGCATTATAAACAAAATAAAGTGGTGATTAATTTTTATCAAGTAACAAAAGTGAAAAAAAAACCTGGATTAAGTTTGTCTCTTTGACAAATAACAATTGGCATCCCAAAATCACTAGAAGCATCCTTTTAAATCTCCATTTATCAGTTTACGAGATCTTGCATCATCTCATAGGCAACAATTGTTGTAATAGTTAATAGCATTCCCTTATTAACTCAATTTTCTTTGTAAAACTTGGTCTTAAATAGACATTAGGATTAAAAAATGCCCCAAATACAAACAACAAAGGGTAAAGTCGTCTTCCTCATTTCTCATTGATGACTGCAAGATAAGTTATGTACAAAGAAGTCATATATTACTTCCTTCACCCTCTCTATGGCTTCATAAAAATATCCCAGTGTTGCCTTCTCATCACTATCAACCAGACAAAGTAACCTCTCCAAAGACTCATAAACTCATATGAAAAATTGACATTGGGGTTAAAATTCTTTATCTTCAAGTATAATTCTATAAACCTCCAATCTATCATTACATCTAGCATGATGGGATGTAATCCACTTAGCACTTGTAAACATTTGTCCCAACTCTTTCTTCATCATAATAAAACACTAAAGTAATAAGAAATTTGTTGCAAATCTTATAATAGCAGGACAACACAAATTTCTACCATTGGTAAAATCCTTTCTTATTAAATTCAAGGCATGTGTATGACTGTAGATTAACTTGATCATCTTTTTTTCTTTCTGCACAGTCCAATCAATAATAAGATGCAATGTGCAATACATGGAATCCAACAAAAATAATTATACTTGCTTTGTAATCTTCCTCCAGCTGCTTTATAAGCAAAATCATTATTAGTAATGATTGAACAATATTTTATAGCTTAATTTCATTCACAACTTCATCAAATATTTCAAATAGAGTACCAACATTCCTAACAAGGCTAGATGCATCAATAGACTTCAAAAAAAATTGTCCCCTTTGCTAAATAAACCAAAAAAATTAATAATAGGCTCACGTCTTCTATTTTGTCTAACCACCACATATGATTGAACAACAAAAAGTAGACTAAGTCATTCTTCTTTTATCCAAATAACTTTTAATTTCATAAACAAAGCTACTCAAAAGAGTCATCAATTAAAGGAGATTTGTATCTTGGACAGTAAGAGGCAATATTATCTACCATTGATTAATAATAATAAAATTGGGAAGTATTGAAGTTATTAGCTTTTTAGGTTGCGAAGATTTATTAGCTTATGAAATTAGTGACCTAAGTTTCTTAAGGCTAAATATACTGGTTAATTAGGATACGATGTTAGTCCACTCACCCTAGGAATTTGCCATACTCATTTATAATTTTAGGCCAATCAAATAAGTGGCATCTTAGTACATTTTCATGAGAATGATTAGCTAAAGCAATAAGGTAGGCAAAAATTTTTGTGTTAATTTTTTTTAAATAATTTTTAACTAAAATAACTATTCCACTAGCCTTTAGGTTATGAATAGAGCTAGTAACCAGCTGAGAATGTGATATAGCTGAGTAACTGGATTGACACGCGTCATAAATGTGTGCCTTCACGTAAAAAGGCTATAATGGCATTCCAACCAAGCAGCTTAATAACAACATGACTTAGTTGAGTAACCAGATCGACATTCATCATAAATGTTTTCCTTTACGTAAAAAGGCTAGGTTCATGTCCTTAAAGAAAAATTTAACAAAAAGAAGGTTTCAAATAAAAACATACCAAACTTGTTAGTAGCCTGATTTTTCTTGAAAACTTACTTAGGAATAGCTAGACTTTTGTTTTGATTGAATGATTATCAATGTGTGTGCAATTGATAGGGGTTAATAGACTCAACATTAAAATTTTGATTAGTTTGTATATTTAGTATAAGGTGGTTAAACGCGGATTTCACTTGTTAATAAGTTAGAACGACTTGAAGGATTGTGTTTACAGTTAAATTTGTTTCGTTAAGTTGAAGTCATTGTCTCATTATTACATATGCGTGTTTTGTGTTTTTGTGGTTTTGTGTTGTTTTGTTTACTTGAGGACAAGCAAGCGTTCAAATGTAGGGATGTTGATAAGTGTAAATTGCATCATGTTTTAGGGCATAGTTTGATATGTGCTTAGTCATTAATTTGATCATTTAGTATATGTTTAGATTAGAATTGTGTTAGTTTGTTAATTATTTGTGTTTTAAGTGTTTTATGGGTTAGTACAAGCTATTGAGCTTAAATATTATATTTTTGAGGTACCTTGATGTGTTTGCTAGTATTTTAGGGTCAGTATCGAAGAACAAAGGAGTTTCAGAAGATATTTAGGCTAAAACAACAGTCCACGATCGTGACAGAAGGCTCAAATGTGGGCCATGATTATGGCCTACGTCAGGCAGACACGCAGACGCTTATAAACTTTGCATTCATAGGCTGCGTCAGGCAGATACGCAGATGCTTACGAACTTCACATTTCAAGGGACCTTTTGGACCTTGTCGACATTAAAAAATCCTAGGGTTACCCAAAATATAAAAGACTATTTAAAGAACAACAAGTGAAGAGAAAGAGGAGTTTTACATTCAGCCACTCTTGGAAACCCTAAAGAGAGAGAAAAAGAAGAGAGAGAGAGAGAAGAAGAAGAGGAAGAAGGAGGAAGAAGAAGTGGATCTTGACGTTGCTACTCCCTAGATCAGGTCGTATCCCGACGCCATTGCTTTCTTAATTTGTCCAACCTAAGTTTTATTTTCTCTTCATTTCCTTTTTCATTTAAATGTATAAAGTTGAGATGGATTGTATGAAAATGGATTTCAGGTTGTTGATAATGTTCTAAACTCTCCTTCAGGATTTACTTTGAGTTAATGTTGATTTAGTTATTTTGTGCTTATTAGTTTGAGTGTTGTGATTGATTAATGTATTTGCATGTTTTGGTTAACAAATCGAGAGGGTAACCTGAAAAAATTGATTAGATTAGATTAATGAAAGTTAAGCGATCTAATTGACCATTTAATCAATCTATTCTGTAATTTCATGAAGAGAGATCTCGTACGAGACCCGATTATTTATTTGAGAGCTTTAAAGCTAATTAGAATTGTGGGTAATTTGTGAAGTGAGAGATTGCAAGTTCCATATTTTGATTAGGATTTACAATTTACGGTTTAATGGTTATAACTCGAGAAAGAGTAATCAACCCTACGTCTGTTTAGAACTGACACCCTGTAAACACATAAATGGCTTAATTAACATTAATGATAGGTAATCCCTTATCTCATAACTTGATTAACTCTCTTGACGGGTTTCCATCATGACCTGTGTGACTGCTTAGTTTAATCTAGTTTTGTTGAAATTTCCATTTTACAATTCTTGAATGAATTTCTCGTATTTACTTTCCGTGGTCACTTGTGCAATTTTTATTTCTTTTTATTCTTTTCTTTAATTCATAGATGACTTAGGATTAGGCTAGTACCCTCCTCGTGGGATCAACACCTCTTATACTACAGTCACGACTGGTTGCGATATTTGAGGACTTATAAATTTTAAAGCTTGAATGACACGATCAAAAAGCCTAATTAAATATATTGAAAAGTCATTAAGAAGATTCTTATCGGCTAGAGGAAGAGAGGGGAGATACTAATCTAAAGTGAGTTGGAAGGAAGTCTTAAACCCCTTAAGGAAGGTGATCGTAGCATAACTAGGAAAAAAACTAGAAACAAAGTCCTTCTTAGGGGTAGGTTATAGAGATTGATTGACAATAAGGATTCTCCGTGGGTTCTATGGATGTACTATTTCTTTTGAATATGTAAGAGCAATTAGAAAATCAAAGCTATTAGCTCACTTTCTTAGTTCCTAAAATAACTAATTAAGCTAAAGAATGAGCCAAGACCTTACTTTAAATGTTAAATCGACAATGGTATTTTCTTTATTTCGATATTTAGAAAAATATTGGTCATATATTTAAGTCCCCTATATTTATGGTCCTAGATGGAAGATATACACTAAACCAGGGTGGAGGTAAGGATTTGGGAAAACCAATCGTAGGGAGATTCAAATAAATTTGTCCACTTGTGGTTCTAAACTACAATCCTAATCTAAGACTTGAGGATACATATATATGGATAAGACACCAATCAAGTGTCTATATTGACTCATATGTAAAGGAGATATTTAAAGACAAGGGGCAAGTGATGTCCAGGTGGGAGATGGTCTAGCATAAACTCCACCTACCTCGAATCTCATTTTTAATATGGCTACCAGTCAAGGGGAAACTACTTACTAAGGATAACTTGTTATTTTTTAACACCAATACATGTATTCTTGTCAAAATTTGAATGAATCCATAGATCATACATTTTTTTAAGTACAATTGCTCATTGAAAATATGAGAAACAATCCTCAGCTTATGCCACATCAACATATTGAGACTTACCTATTCAGATTTCTTGTATTGGTTAAGGCATAAAAAATCACTTTCGACTGGTGACAAAGGGATAACAGTCATCGCCTTTGGTGCTACTATTGTTGACTCATGACATATTTTGAAATCCCATATTGAAGAATTACAAAGATGGGGGAGTCTTCTTAAGTTATAGAAGGAAGACTCTTTCACCTATCTTAAGCATCCCAAAAATTGTCTTTCATAAGATAAAATTTCTTCTCTCCTTTTGTA
>JANIHZ010000009.1:714623-741536 GCA_027478365.1 Erythroxylum rufum | reverse complement strand
TGATAGTTATGAGTGATTGAACTTTGCTTATGGATTAGGTGAAGGAAAACAGGGCAGCCACAATCATGTGGGAATTTCACCTAGTTAGAGGTAGAATTTGCTTCTAAGTGCTGCATGAGAATTGTAGAATGTGTTCTTATCTTTACATTGATATAAAGCATGTAATTTTTGGACAAGGGGATAGGAAGTTATGATTTTTAGAAGTTGTGTTACTGTTTAGGTTGACAGTTATTGGATAGTAACTTTGATTGGGATTTTGACTCCTTTAGAGGTGGAATTATTTTTCGCGTCCTTCATAGAAATTGTAGAGCTTTCTTTGAACTTTCCATTGATACCAAGTTTTCTAAAAATGGAGTCCTAGACAAAAAGATATAATTTTTTGAAGTGGGCCGTTGGAATAGGCAAGGGTGTGAGGGGTCATTTTGTGATTTCTTTCTCTTTTTCTTTCCAATCCGACCCTTTGTTGTCTTTTGCTTATAACTTGGTCATCCGACCTCCAATTGACCTGATTTTTTAGGCGTCAAATTTTTAAGAAAATTATCTACCTCTCCATGTAAATTTGTAAATTTTAGAGATTACATTCAAATAATGGATTAAATCAAAGTGAGAGGACTGAGTGATTATTTTTCTGGTTAGTGTTTTAGCAATAATTAGACTTATAGAAATCCAAATTGAGTAATTTTGGTGTCAATAGATTTCTAAAAATTAGGGAACATTTTTGTGATGAGATTTATGGAATGATACCCGGGATTGTCATGAACGTGCATTGTACATACTCCATATCTGTGCATAAATGAATTCTTGTGCAACGTGATTAATGTGTGTGTAATGTGCATATTGCATAAATTGGATGTGCAGGATAAACGTCCGCATTCAGATGTTTCCAGAACTTGAAAACTAATGCTAATCTGGAGCATACTGTGAGTAGACCGAGATTGTCTCATTGCATTTTTTGTTCTATTTTAAATTTTGTATTATTTGACTACTGCATGTGATTGACTAATATTGGGTTCCAGACAGGAGTTCCGATGATTGTGATATTTGATTTGGATATTGAAGTGCTACTTGAATGTGAATTGGATGAACTAAGTGTACTTAATGTGATTGGTAAATGTGTTCTGAACGTACATTTGCATATGAATGGAAGTGTAAATTCTTAACTCTAATGTTGAATGCCGGACTAAGGTCTGATGATATGAAAAAGTGATTGAATAAGTTTATGAAAATGTGAGTTATGCATTCCATTTCATGAATGCATGAAATATAATGGTAGTTGTGACCAGAGTAGCTAACGATCAGAGCTTAAAGCTCAACGAATGAAAATGAGCTTTGAGCTCAAAAGTTATTCAGAGCCTCAGGCTCAACGTTTAATGAGCCCTATATGGGACAGTTATTAATGAGCCCTACATGGGACAGTTTAGGCACTCGGTCACAACAAAATAACAAATGAAAAGTGGCTCTCATGTGTACTGCATATGCATAATATGAGTGATTAAATTGTATTGAATGTAAAGTGTGAAATGTGTAATGATGTGAATTATGTGTTATATGATTGGGTGAGCCATCGATAACAGTCACTCACTGAGTTCGCAAAACTCACCCAAAATTTTCAATTATTTTTCAGGCTTTGAAGAATACCCCGTTAGGCAAACGAGAGTACAATTACTGCATACAAGTGAAAGTTAGAGGTTGGGATCAGTTCGTGTCTGCATTGTGTCTCTTCATTTTAGTACTAAATTGTAATTTTCGCAAATTATTGTATTTTTGTATATTTGAATATATTTGTTGTGTATAACTTTCCGATTGGAAAAGGTTTTGCAAAAGAAATTGATCAAAGTGGAATATGTTTTGTTTCTGAAAAGGGCTAATCGAAATTTTGATATTTGAAACATGTTGATAACTCTTGTAAAGGAAAATGCTTCTGAATAAAAGTGGGCCCAAAGTTTCGATTATTGATTTTTGCGGACTCGTAAAAAAACATTATACTGAGTTTTTGACTAAGTGATCTAGCACACTACACTCGCGAGGCACAGACTCGGATATCACCTATGATGTCGGGTTCGGGTCCTGCAGGAGTGGGGTGTTACAGTATGGATTAAAGCAAGATCCATAGTCTTGGAACATGAGAATAGGTAAGTATTTCCTAAAGAATAGTTTTGCAAAAAGCCCACATGGATATGCCTTATACACAAAGAAAGATCAAGATGATGATATCATGATTGTGTGTTTATATGTGGATGATATGATCTTCACGGGAAATGATCTGAGTACGTTCAGTGATTTTAAGAAAGCTATGACTAAAGAATTCGAAATGACAGATATTGGTGAAATGTCATACTTTATTGGAATCAAGATAAAACAAATGGGAGACAAAATATTTATGTCGCGGAAGAAGTATGCGGAACAAATCTTGAACAAGTTTAGAATGAAGGATTGCAAGCCAATGGCTACGCCAGCAGAAACAGGTGTAAAATTGAGAATAGATTCAAATAGAGAGTCAGTAAACTCGATACTGTTTAAGAGTCTAGTCAAAATTTTGAGATACTTGACTTACGCCCAGATATTATATACACGGTTGGATTGGTCACTAGTATATGGAGAAGGCAAAGCAAGGTCAATTCATTGCAGTAAAAAGAATTTTAAGATATGTTAAAGATAGTGATTATGGAGACTTAGATGATCAGAAGGACACTTCTAGATATGCATTTCATATTGGATCAATAATATTTTCGTGGTCATAAAAAAAGTAACAAATAGTTGCTCTCTCAACGTATGAAGCCGAGTATATCGCTGTAGCAACATGTACATGTCAAGCAATATGGTTGAAGAATATTTTGAGTGAGTTATATCGCACACAAGAAGGTCCGATATAATATACATTGATAATAAATCTACTATATCACATATGAAAAATCCAATGTCACATAGCCAAAGGAAACATAGAGACACGAAATATCATTTTATTTGAGAGCAAGTGAAAGACAAAACTGTAGAGCTCGTTCATTGCAAATTTGAAGATCAAATTGCAAATATTTTTACGGAGCTTTTGAAGATTGTTGTATTTTACAAACTCAGAAAAACTTTGATGCAAAATTGGCTTTGAGAGGGAGTGTTAAAAGTCAAACCTGTGTGGAACTCTTATAGGTTCTTCAAGTCGAAAACAAATAAATTGTATTTATTTAGGCATATCACTTTTTTAGCTATGTGCTAGCTGTCAAAGTTTATTAATAGAGTTATCTTGTTATTGGAATTATAGCTGTCAAAGTCAGGCAAATAAATTGAATCTCAAAGCCTATAAAAGGACACTTGTGTTTGTAGTGTATATATGAGAGAAAAAAAAAAGACAAAAGGGTCACTTTTGATTTATTTTCACATCGGTAAGTTTAACCCTAATTAATCCTAATATTCTATAGTGAACAATTACAACCCTAACATTTAAAAAACATTAAAATTAGACCTTATCATAACAAAAAATTTAACCCCGTCAATTAAGTGTCAGGTCAACGCTGACCTGATATTTTTTATTATTTTTTTGTGGGCCCTTATGTGCCACGTGATTTAGAACATGAATTTTTAAAATTCTTCTTAAGCGTAAGGGGGCATCAAATTATCATTATCCTTAATCATAACTTTAAGAACATCAAATTTTCATTATCCTTAATGATAACTTTAAGAACAATATCTTCCAAAACGTAGTTTATACAAGAGGTGCCTATAATAAATAGAAATGGAAGTAATTGAGCCTTCATATCCTCGTAATTTTCATGCCAATCACCCCTTTCATCTTGGAGCTTAGAACTTCGTGTTGACATCCCCTTCGTCAAGCTAAAAAAACTTTTGAATGATGCTTCCAGTAAATTTCTTATTGAATCAATATTTCCTCAAGATCCTTTAAAATACTATAAACCATGCTATCTGAACTAGACTAACCATATAGTCAAAAAGCTAACAATTTCTTTTGACACGGAGCTATTAGTGGTGGCACCAATTGGCAACGACGACAACAGCAACAAGTTGGGATAGGGATTTTGATTTTGATAATTTTTAACCCTTTCTGTTCTCAAACTTCAAATTGTTGCACCTGATATTCAATAACTGATCGGTATCTTTCAACATCTAAATCTGAAACAAAATCATAAGCTTTTATATACACCATTTTTCGATCCAAGACATTGTTGAGATGTACTTGAGATAGAAATAAGAAGATCAATATGGTTATTTGAGAAATCGCTCATAGATAAAAACAAATCTGCATTATTCTATAAAACTGCAAAACCACTACTTCGACCAAGTCTATCAACAACAAGCAATTTGATTTAAAGAATCTTATTTTCCACAGAAAGTTTTAGTAAGAAAACATCATCTGGGTTTTATTGTTAACAAGCTCACATAGAACAAGAACCATTTGAGGATTTCCAAGATAAGATCTCAACAGTTCCAACTTAAGCAATTCACGGTTTTAGGATCCGTAACATCTAAGCAACAATTTTAACACTAGCATATGAGCTTACTCAACTTGCATGTTTTCAGGGGCCCAAAACATGTTCTTTTCCTATCATCTATGTGCTAAGTCCTATATCCAAAGTTGTGGTCATCGTTGATATGAGTAGTTAAATTCTTTGCAACTTTAGATAAATCACGTAATCAACTGACAATATATGCAATCCAAAAATAAAACAAAAGGTTGGGAACTTCTCATACTTGGACGACATATAATACACCATTCTATTTTCTCTTGATTTTAGTTCTGTTGAATGGTCTCTATTTTTTTGGTGACTAAACTTCTAATCTTATCAGGAACTCCTTTAATTTCATTAATATATGCAATTAACCCAAATAAAACGAAGGAAAGGCGTGGCTGGCAGCATAACAATGTACATTATGTTGGATATATGTACAAGCTCTGTACAGGCAGGTGGATTTCAGTATGTCCATTTTTATATACAGATGACAGGACAAGAAGTATGTACTATAGTGCAAAAGCCAAGAGATGCTTTTGCCTGTAATTGTTCTAGCGGCAGGATACTTCATAGTATCCCAGATAGCTCATAATCATCTATGCTGATGTCCTCCTGATAAAACTGAGAATAACTGCTGTTAAAAAGAGATAGTTCAAAATCTAACACCAAGGACTCTAAATCTTGAAACGCTAACATATCTGCCTCTTGGCTGATAGAAAAGTCATCTGATGTTGTGTCGTCGAAAAGAATATGACCGTCTGATGTTGTGTGATTGAGATAAGTGTGACTGGATAATTGACTTAGCTCATTAGGGGAGAGGGCTTGGCTGCAGGAGCAGGATTTGAATGGATCGACCGATGTATGAAACAAGGTGTCGATGGTGCTGACGGAGTCTCCGTGGTCTTGAACGTCTAAGACAGTGACCTTCTGAAATGGTTCTGGTTTAGAAGGAGGTGGGCATGAGATTGTTTCTGCGTTGCCAGTTAGTTCCTGAACAAGCTTCTTGAAGCGTGAGCTGTCGGTGATATAAACCTTGGGACGCAAAACCTTTCTCAAACTGCTGAGTTGTTTGTTTGCATTCTTTGATATTTTCAATGGTGTTTGACATAGTTTCTTCCCCATTGTATCAGTTTTCTTCGGTTGGAATGGTTGACTAAACAAAGAACATTACGAGCTATAAATAAGATGCCGATGTGTTTGAGATGGTAGAAACATAAGCCACAATTGGTTAATCCAAGATGCTGAAAATGACGGGTTGGTCCTTAAATAAACAATTTGTCAGTAGGAGTTGATGACCCTTCACCAACCAAGATCTTATTATACCCTCCCTTTCTCTCATTTTCAAAGCATGACACATCAGTGTAGATGCTTAAGTTTGTGTTTATGTGGAAGACATGTTGGTCAATTCAAGAGCTTCTTTCTTTAAGATGACAATCTGCCGTATACGAGCAAGTTAGACTGACATTCAGGGCACGCAGTTCGCCATCAGGGAGTCTTCCAGCTTCCTGTGGCATCTATATTCTATATGTGTGTGAGAAAGAATAAAAAAATAATATGGAAAAACTCGTAGATATATATATATATATCCCATACCATAACTCCCTAAAGCACATGTTAAAATAATTATGATCACAAACACTGTTGCAAATCAACATTTCTTGTTAAAGCTCCTTCACAGTATGTATGTTTGACGTGAAATCGATGTGTTAAGAAATTCGGAGGTTCATTGCTTTAATGATACTGAAAGGAATCCCATAAGATAAACCACAGTATGCTTAATTAGAGAAGCTTTTAGGCTTGTCAGCATTACGCTTTGTCAATTCTTCACTTATTAATTTATGCAGTTGCTTTCACACAAGTTTTCAGGGCATTGAACCTTAGGGACTCCTCAGATGCTCTTCAGATAATAAGACAATGTAGGAGAATAAAACTTTTATAATTTGATGTTGATAACTTATTTTAATGAACTTTGTTCAAGGATGAATAGCGTGAACTTAATAAAACAAGGCATTTAATATTATGATCAACATGAATATTAGATTTCATGTATGAACGGGTAAAACCAAAGTTATATCACTATATACATTGTTCAGCATATAATCGATAGGTTTAGATTCTCAACATGCGTGCTATTACGAGTGATAGTTATAATTTACGTTATATTTTAGTAGGTTTTTTAGTCTGTTTTTAGTTATTGATTAGATGATTTGTGCATGTTTAAGTTTAGAATTGAGTCAATGTGATTATGTGATTGTGTTTTTGAGTGTTATGTGGTTTAGAGCATATTATTGGACTTTAATTTTGTACATTTGAGATATTTTGACGTGTTTGTTAGTGTTTGAGATCAGATGAAGAAGATCAAGAGAAGTCAAAGAAAGCATGGAGAAAGAGTCAGGGTCACAATTGTGATATCCCAGTTAAGGTTGTGTCAGAAACAACTCCGTCATGGCCACGATCGTGACAAATGCTCATTTTAGGGGTCACAATACATAACCTCATTTTCAACGGTCACGATTGTGACAGGCGTGAGACAGACGTGGGGATCTGCTTCCATTTCTATTTTTTAAGAGTCACTTTGGACTTTTTGGCCTGGGTAAAACCTAGTTTTTACCCTAAAAGGCAAAAACACCATAAAAGGAAATAAGATGACCCTAATCAGGAGAGCCTCCATCTTACCATTTAGAGAAAGAAGCCAAGGAAGAGAGAAGAGGATAGAAGAAGAGGGGTTGCTGCTGCCAACTACTCCAACCATCCTTCCAAGATAACTTTCTCATTTCTTCTTTTTGTTTATTTCATTTAATGTATGAGATGAATATGAGGATAATGAATATTTGTTTAACAATGTTCTAAACTCATCTGGGATTTATTCTTGAATCAATGGTGATTTGATTACTTTTGCTATTAATGTTTTTAGGTATTGTGATTGTTTGTTGTTTTTGCATACTTTGGCACAAATCAAGAGAGTGAACCGATAGTAACATGATTATGTTGAGTAATGAGAGTTAACAACGTGATAGATCACATAAACAATCAAATCAGTAATTTTACGAAGAGAAATCTCATATAAGGACCCGATTGTCTATTAGAGTGCTAAAGAACTAATTGAAAAGTGGGTTGTTTTCTTAATTGAGAAATTGTAAATTCAAAATTCAGATTTAATCAGGGATTATGATTTAAGGTTTAATGATTAGGTCTTGAGAGAGAATAATTAACCTTTTGAAATTTTAGGACCAATACCCATTAACTTAAAGGTAATTAAATTAGCAATTGATGATATAATGAATCTCCTCTTCTCATAATTGGTTAATCTTCCTTGTGTGATTTTTCGATTATTAAGTGGTTGTGCTGAATTTTGATTTCCTTGCATTAAATTTAGAATTTCATTCTCAATTGATCCATATTCAATTGCTTACTTTTTTGCTCATTTTATTTTCATTTTAATTACAATATTTAGACTTTAGACAAAGTTAGCATATAATTAGTTTAGCTTATTCCTCATGGGATCGACACCTCAACTACTACGCTTACGACCCATGCACTTGTGGAATATTGAGGATTTTGTAATTTTAAAACTTGTTCAACAAGTTTTTTGTGCCATTGCGGGGAGTTAGTTTAGGATTAGTTGCATATCCTATTCCAATTTCTTTTTATGTTGTGCCATTTCTAGGGTCAGGCTAATAAATCTAGTATTAGTTTAGGATTAGCTGGATTCCTTTAATTTAAGGAATTTTCAACTCTTTTGTGTCCATACAGTTGTATGAACACTAGAGTTACTCGGAGTTTAATTCGGATCGTCGAAACCTTAACACTTGACATCACCCATTTGGAACGAGCAATTTGACGAGCAAGACGCTAGGAAGAAGAAATCTAAGAACCAATGGTTGAAGAATTTCATCAAGAATTCAATCAAGGAGGAAAATAAGGAAACCAGCCATGAACTCTTATGGATTTCATGAGACCAAGGTTTAAACATTGCAAATCAACGCATGACTTAACTACCGGTTCAAGTAGCCTCATTTAAGATTAAGCCAACCTTACTAAACATGCTACAAACCAATGTGCAATTCTACAGGTTGACTAATGAGGATCCTAATGCTCATATAGTGAATTTCCTAAAAATACATGATACCTTTCGATATCATAGAATGTTGAAAGATGTTGTTAGGATGAGGCTCTTCCCTTTCACACTAAAGGATAAAGCCAAAGTATGGTATCATTCACTAACTCCCTCAAATGTAACAACTTGGGAGCAGTTGGTGCATGCAATCCTGGATAAGTACTTCCCCCTTACCAAGATGACGAAATTGATAAAGGAAATCACGAATTGCCAACAAAGTGATGGGGAGTCGCTTTACGAAGCATGGGAAAGGTATAAAGATTTGTAAAGAAGGTGTCCTCACCACAACTTACTCAAGGAATTCTTGTCGCAAAGATTCTACAATGGAGTTATTCCACCCACACGAGGCCCCATAGATGCAGCATCTGGAAGATCTCTAGTGAGAAAGACGGCTGAGGAAGAAAAAGAATTGTTGGAGGAGATGGTAAGTAATAGTTGTCTTTGGACGATGGACAAAAGTAGACAACACACAACTCTCCGATAGCAAAAAGGAGTGATAGCTGTTGACTCAATGATGGAAATGTAAGCCAAAATTGACAACTTAACCTGACAACTTAATAACATGAAAGCCTCGTCTTCAGCTCCTAGTAAAGTAATTCAGCAATGATGTGAACTGTGTGGACAAGAGAACCATGATACCATCAACTGCTTTCTGATGCAAAATAATGAATTGGAGCAACTCAATTACATAGGAGTACATTTTGGTCAAGGAGGGGGGAATAATCCCTACTCAAAGACGTATAATCCTTAGTGGAAGAACTACCTAAACTTTTCTTAGTCAAATAATGTAAGAGGTCAATTCTGAGCTCAAGGGCCACCTAGATTCCAATAGGAGAAACCCAATTCCACAGACATTAAGTTAGAAAAAATCTTGGATAAGCATGAGAGCTTGGATGACCCTCACAAGAGGTTAGAAGGAAGATTTGCACAAGTAACGCAGAATTATGCCTCTTCCGTCTACAACTTAGAAGTTCAAATGAGCCAATTAGAAAATGCATGGTCTGCACAAATTGTGGGGAGCCTTCTGAGCAATACTGAAACAAACCTACGGGTGCAATTAAAGGCAATCACGCTTCGAAGTGGGAAGGAATTATAATAACCCACAGAAACAAAAACTACACCCTATTTCACAGAAAAGGATCAAGAACAAAAGAACGACGTGGAGATGAGTGAATACCCTCCTTACGTTGCCCTTTCGCTCTATCCACCCAAGATTCCATACTCTCAGCGACTGTAAAAGAATAAACTGGATGCACAATTTGCGAAGTTCATAAAGAAATTGTAGACTTTGCAAATAAATCTTTCATTCATTGAGGCTTTGGAACACATGCCCAAGTATGCTAAGTTTTTAAGGACATATTATCGAAGAACCTTGCTTAGGAAAAGAACCAAACGGCAACCTTAATTGGCAGTTGTAGTTCCATAGTCACCAATCAAATGCCTTCAAAAATAAAGGATCTAGGGAGTTTCACAATACCCTATGTAGTTGGTGAATTTGAATTCGTAAAGTGCCTATAGGATTTAGGAGCAAGCATTAATCTTATGCCTTTGTTGATATTCAGAAAATTAGGGCTCGGTGAGGTCAAGCCAATTTCGATGCTAATTCAGTTGGCTAATCAATCTATTAAAAGACCATTTGGAGTGGTGGAAGACATTTTGATGCAAGTGGACAAGTTCATTATTCATGTGGACTTCATTGTTCTTGATTTTGAAGAAGATAAGAACTATCTACTAATTCTTGGACAACCTTTCATGAACACAGGAAAAGCATTAATCGATGTTCATGAAGGTAAATTGACACTTCGGATTGGTGAAGAACAAGTGGAGTTCAATATGAACAAGGCTTTAAAGAATCCAAAGAAAAGCAATGCTTGCATAAAGATTGATATTATAGATAAAAGTATGCAAGAGCAAGTAGAGAGCTGCTTTGCAGAAGTTAAATTAGTAAAAGTGGAGACAGACAATAAAGCTGAGAGGGTGAACGTAACTGAGTTTGTGGAGATGTTGAGATGGAAGAGTCAGGTGTTCAGACCCATCAAGAAATATTAGTATGAACCAAACCACCCATACCACCATACACAGAGAAACCACCAACCCTAGAGCTTAAACCTTTACCCACGCATCTCAGATATACATTTCTAGGTGAAGGTCAAACTATACTCATCATTATTTCCAATCAACTGGATGGGGAACAAGAGAGTGAGGTGGTAGAGACTGTTAGGAAGTGGATGAAGGCTATAGGATGGAAAATATATGAGATTTAAGGTATAAGTCCAAATGTGTGTATCATAGGATAAACCTCGAAGAAGGAAGCAGAGCAGTGAAAGAACATCAACGTAGGTTGAACCCTCACATGAAGGAAGTGGTCAAAAAAGAGGTAATAAAGCTCTTAGATGCAGGTATCATATACCTTATATCCAATAGCGAATGGGTCAACCCGATACAATTTGTACCACAGAAAGGTGGAATGACCATAATGGAGAGTGAAAGTGGAGGGTTAATTTCGATGAGAACAGTTACAGGATGGAGAGTGTGCATAGACTATCGCAAACTCAACAAGGTGACTAAAAAGGACCATTTCCCTCTCTCATTCATAGATCAAATGATAGAAAGAGTGGCTGGTCACTCATTCTGCTGCTTCTTAGATGGTTACTCGGGGTACAATATGATATTTATCTACCTCGAAGACTAAGAAAATACCACGTTCATATGTCCGTATAGTACCTTTGTGTATAGATGGATGCCTTTTGGGTTATGCAATTTCCCAACTATATTTCAAAGGTGCATAATGTCTATCTTTGTTAATATGATAGAGGACATACTGGAAGTTTTCATGGATGATTTTTTAGTCTTTGGAGATTCTTTTAAGAAGTTTGTTACCAATTTAGACAGGGTAATCCAAAAAGTAAAGAATCACATTTAGTTTTGAATTGAGAGAAGTTCTTGTTTTGGCTTAAGAGTCAATCTCTTTCTCCGTGTTAGCCCCACTAGATCATAAAGTTACTTATACTGGAGACCTATTGGTTTCCCTATTTATCTTCATTTTATACACTAACTTGTTGCCATTCTTTGAGATAAAAGGCTTTGATTTAAGTTAGTTAAGATGTTTTCCCATATCCAAGTTAATGTGCTTTAATAAAAGCTCTATTGTTCATGACTTTTATTCTTGAAAAATCTCTCATTCCTTTCTCTCCAAATAGCATAAACACTAGCTCCTAAAGTAATCTTGAATAGTTAGTAGTCTTCTCCTTTCAGGTGCTATCTTTTAAAAGTCCAAGCTTTTACTTTCTCTTAATCCTCTTCTCTAGATTGGTGGTTACATAGTTTCTAAATTCTTAACCATAACCTTTTAAAGCAATTACATTTCAAAAAGAGATGATCTCTAGATTCCTACTCTACATTACAAATTTATACGCAAAGAGCCTCTGAAGGATACCTTGGGGAATTATCTTGGACCATACAATCTTACTTTATCGCACCATGTTATTGGATTTATAAACACTTAGTAACAAGAGTTATTGGTGAATTTTCTTGATGCATATCTTTGCCACCTTATATTATCCTTTAAGAGTTGGTTTACGTTAACTTTGGGTTGATTTAACTGAATAATGGAGAAGCCTAACCTTTTTCACTCCAATTATCAAACTAAAGATATATATACTTTCTCCATTTCCAATTTTATGCTTAATTACCCAACAAAACTTTTCCATTAACTATATTATTTGTAAAATGGTCAAAGAAGAGTCAAAACTTAGCTTAATTTCTTATAGTCATTGATTCTCTAAGTTGTGTGAGTGAACCCATTATACCTAAAGAGTTTCTTTATTAATAGGAAGTCTCCAAATCCTTTTAGAAAGTAAAACTTTTTTGGGAATTTGCATTGGCCATACATTTAGCCTTTACTCTTATTTTGGCAATCTAATGTCAAACCATTCTTCCTTGGCATATGGTTTCTTATAAGCATCCCCTATCCATAAAAGTTCCTCAATTTTCTCTATAATTCCTTTATAAGAATTTTTTGTATAACCATGTGCAAGATCCATAAGACATATGGATTTTTTAAGATAGATTTAAAAAGTTATATCCTCCTTATATAAATTAAGCTTTTATTTCACCAATGACCAATTCTCTTATGTAATATACCAAATAAGGCTTGGCAATCACCATATGTTGGCGTTTTATTCGTGGTATGAATTCCTATATAAGTAAATAGGAGAATCTTTGTCTTCAAACTAGGGATAGTAAAAATCCATTAAACTTATGAATTTGCTCTAGTTGATATATTTTTCCTTTTTTATGTTGAGGCTTGAGAGTTTATTGAATGTTTGAGGTAAGTACAACAGAACTCTAACTGGTTAGCATCTACCCTGCAAAACATAAGGAGATCATCTGTAGAAGAGAATAAAGACCCTTAGCTTACAACATTTATGTTACAGAATCTAAAGGAGGATCCTTTTTCATGTTATGATTAGTGATCTTAGTTAACATTTTAATATAAATTAAGAGCAGATAGGATGATAACAAGTCTCCTTATCTTACATCTCTTCCTACTTTGAATACTTGTGATGGTTCTTCATTCATTAAAAGATTTAAGGAAGTGGTTGTGATGTATTACTGAATCTAAGCGATAAATTTTTACAAGAAATAAAAAGCCTTTAAAGAATGTAAGATGAAAGCTTAATTGATTAAATCAAATGCCTTATGGAATTCAATTTTCATGGCATAACTTTTGATGGAATCATTCCTTTAGTAACCTTTGAATAGCTCTTGTGACAAGAAAATATTATCACATATGTTCCTTCCTCTGATGTATGTCCTTTGTGATTTGGATATGAGAGCTTCCCGCAAAGCACTTAATCTTGAGGTGATAAATTTGGATGTGATCTTATAAATGGTGTTGTAGTAAGCTATAGGCCTAAAATCTTTGAGCTAATTGAGATTAGTCATCCTTGGTACTAGGAAAATGTGAGTTCTATTGATTTCCATTAGTAATTATCTTGAATTGAGAAATTCCTAAATTGCTTTGTTGGTTTGAAACTTTATCAATCTCTATGATTCCTTGAAGAAGAATGCATTTGATTCAAGACTAGGGGCTTTGTTAGAGTTGAAACTCATTAAAGCTTTTTCTAAATCCTAAGAAGTGATAGACCTAATGAGATCTTGAGCTTGTTTAATAATTATTGCCTTTGTAATAAATAAGTTTAGTTCCTACAAAAAAGAGCAACAATTAGTACATGCGCGCAAGAGTTTTTGAAAGTTCTCGTGGACCCCTTCCTTTAACATTTTTTTTAATCCAGATCCTCTTTCCATTATTCTTAACTAGGCCTGAGATTTTGTTTATGTTCCTTCTGGTTAAGATAACATTAAAAAAGGTAGAGTCCCTATCATCATCTTATATCTATTAAATTCTTGACTTTTTCTTCAGTAAGGAATTATTACTATCAAGAGCTTTGATGTAATTGCTTAGAGATGTCTTTTCCTTCTCAATCTTGGTTTTATTTTTTTGATCAAAGTATATATCAGATCATGGCTGCGTTAGACTCCTCCTGGTCTCCTTAAGGTAAATGCATTTGTTTTTAACAAATTTCATAGCAATTTCCTTGAGCTCTTTTTACTTTTTTTAAACCATTTAGAGTTTTTTTAACACATTTGTATTGCTCAAATCCCTCTCAATTGCCATGTTTACTTTTTCTTTCTCCTAGAATCCCTCAATTTTTATAAGATAATTTATTAATCTTAAAGGAGGAATTCATATTGGGGAAACAACCATATTGTGAATTTTAATTGTTGAATGGTCTTAAGTGAGGCAGTTACCAAAGATGACCTTGCTTCCCTGAATTTTCATTTTTCCAAGATAATTAGCTAAGGCTTTATCAAGTTTTCTTCTCATAAACAATATGTCATGTGGTTTGTTGTCACTACATGGTCCTTTTAGGCATACATCTCCTTTAAATTTTAAGAAATAAAGGATACTATTGAAATTTCAAAAATTATCCAAGAAATGCTTATATTTAAGTTTTTGTCTTCCAAAACTTCCTAAAGAGTAATCCTTTGAAAAGCCAAATTCACAACATAAGCAAAATAAAAGCATACTTTATCTTTACTTGATTTGGACTCATTATGGAGGTGTAAAGCTTATTCAATGAGAAGATAATCTAGGGCTTCAAATTCATCAAGGTCATACATTACAACTATCTTTCTATAATGGTGGACAATGTGACTGAATAAGACTTTCCAATTTCTCATAATGAACTAAATCTTATTACAACAATTTTCTTTTAGTTTTTATTTTCAATATGTTTAAAGACATATTTTTATTTTAAAAAATCTTTTAGTTGTAAGCTTATAAGTTAGTTTAAAGTCAAACTGGTTAATTTATTCTAGGGCTAATTACAAAAAATACTCAAACTTTACTTAAAGTTTGTAATTATAGCCCGAACTTCAAAAAGTGACAATAAAATACTCAAATTTTCAAATTGTTTCAATTCTAACCCGTACTTCAAAAAATAACAATAAAATGCTCAAACTTTCAATTTTTTTTCAATTTTAGCCCGACGTTAGTATCTCTGTTAAGTTTGCTGACGTGACTTGCCATGTATTCTAGAAACCTTAACTATCACATTATTTAATCACATAATTAAAATGATGTCGTCGTTTAAAAATAACCTAAATCAGATTACGCAGTCCCGACGATCTCACGCTTTTATTTTAGTTTTTTCCTTCGTTTTTAGTTTGTTTTCTTAATGTCGTTACCCTTCAATTTTCAGATTGCGCAGTTCTGATGCCCTCATGTTAAAAGCATCGGGAGAACGAACTGAAAATAAAGGGCTAGCTGGTGCAGTACGCTGAGATACGAGAGTAGTTAGGGAAGTTAGAAGAACAAACAAAAAATAAATGGCTGAGAGCTTTAGGAGAACAAATAGATAACGAAAGGCTGTGGCTGTATAAACTGATTTAGGGATTCAATTTTTAACGACGACATCGTTTCATTAATCTTCATTTGTTGTGTTGATTTTGACTGACGTGTTTAGTTAAGTTTATTAACATAACTTATCACATGTTTCAAAAAAAAAACTTAACACTAAAGTCGGGTTAGAATTGAAAAAAATTGAAAGTTTGCTACTTTTTAAAATTCATGCTAGAATTGAAAAAAATTAAAAATTTGAACATTTTATTGTTACTTTCTAAAATTCAACGAGCAAAATTTGAAATTTTTTTATAATTAACCCTTTATTATATTGAATAAACTAAAAGACTTATCTATATCTGCCAACAAAAATAAATTAAATGTTAACAAATTCACTTATTATACAAAATTTACTTAGATAAATGGATATCATATATACGAATGGTCAAAAGCAAAAATAGTGAGACATACTATTGATTTAGTATCTGGGGAATAAGGGTAAGGATAGGTCGAAAATCCATTTAAAACAACGAAGACACGACCCAAACAAAGGAACTACTGTACGTCAACTGAAAGTAACTGGTTCGAATAGCAAACAGCATGATGGGATTATCGATAACAAACTATCAACGTAGCATCCTATTCTCTAATAAATTGATAACTAACAAATGACTAATGAGTGTGATTTATAAGAAAACTATGGCTTTTCTTTCTTTCCAGCATCAGGCGTATCTTTTCTTCCTGCATCACCTCCATCTTTCTTTCCAGCAAGAATCATAGAAATTTGAAGCCCTCTACTAAATGCTTGATTGAAGAGCAGGCGAGCTTGGAACTCTGATATGAACGGAAACCATGACAAAATGGCTATTGGTGAGAACAGTAATAGCCCCATAATGTACTCGTATGCTCTTGCTAGCTCCTTAATCGAATCCCATAATCCTACACCTTTAAACATTGGCCTGCATGCTTGCCCAATCTTTGAAGCACAAGAAAGAGATATTTCCGTTAGTGAAAGCAGCTCACTTGCTACAATGTTTTCAGTTTATATTCCAACAAAACGCTCTATATCTGGTTTTATAATTCAGTTCGGGAACTGACGCTATGGTGGCATTTTGCAGGAAAGCAGAGGAAATAAAAAGAAAACAAAGAAAGAATCATTTATGGATTGAAGATGAGATCAAGAAGCTTTAAGTATAAAATATGAAACAGAGAGGAAGAACACGATATCCCAGTTGAAGTATTAGCTAGGAAGAACACGATATCCCTGTTGAAGTATTAGCTAACTAAATGTTGCCATTAACAGAAAAAAAGAGTAGGAACTTACAAGAAGAAGGGCCCACCCAGTAGGCATGAAGGCAAGGGCGGCAGCCAATACATCCGTAATCGTGAGGTTGCATACAACAAACAAAACAGTCATGACTGACATGAAGCCAAGGAATAAAAGTGCCTTCAGTATTCTGAACATCAGCTGGAAATCTGTGCCAAATCTTCGTCTCCCCATTGATACCATCTGATAGAAACATAGGAGCCCCAAACAAGTATTAGAAAAGGTTAATATTGACCCCAAGAAAAGAAAACAGGAGTGGTAAAGCAGAAACGAAAAGGGGAAACAATCCAATTTCTTTGATTACAACTGATGTAAGACAAAAAGGTCAATGATACTCCATCAGAAATACAAATTACTTCTGAACTTGTGGTAATTTGTTGTACCTTTAGGACTAGAAGAACAGTTATCAAAACCACCCAGGATAGTCCATACACCTGGACAAGAGTTCAAATGAGTAGCAGAAAGTTCATCAACTGAGTTGGAAGTCTAACAAGGTTATGGTAGGACAAGTGAAAAGATACTATTCAACTATAAAGTATATGTACCAGTACACTTTTGCTGTGATGAGCTATGTCAAGGTGGTAGACAATCCCATATTGGTAGATAAAGAAACGACATGCAAGGACAAGCTCGAGGATCCTTCCCCTAATATTTGTGTGTTTCAAATGTTCTTGTTCTCCATCCCACCAGGATTCCCAGCTTTTATCAGGTGGGATTCCAATGCCACCACGATTCCCCATCCACCTCTTCCAATCAGTCCAATCATCCACTGTTTTTTGCCAGTCAAAACCAGATGGATTGAACACAAAAGGTGCAAACAACCAGGACCCAACAAGGAACCACATGGAGAACGTGATAAACCAGTAAAGATTCGAACTGCGATATGATTGCCCATATACTTCATACAGGACTAAGAGTATAACCAGTTCTAATCCCTTCACAAAATGACTTCGCGAGTAGAACCTGTAGTTTTCAGCAAACTTTGCATGAAAAACAACAAAACCACGCCCAGTAGCTCGATATTTGGAACCACCATGCAAAATTGTTCTTCCATAGTAATGTGCTTTGGTTCCAAGCTGGAACGTAAAAAATACAGAGGCCAGTTGCAGCTGCATGATAACAAAATCACCCAGAGCTGAGCGGAAACCTTTTTCCAAGCCAATTTCCATAACCATAGGCAGCACTAGCAACAAGCCCAGCTGAAAAACTGACTGAGTAGCTAAGGCCTCTTCGAGTGCCTTGCTTTGACGTATGGTTGGGCTTGCTATAATCTCACTCTCCAATCCACTCATTACCATGTACAAGCGTCCATACAAGAAGACATACACTATAAGCACGGTCACCTGTGATGGTAGGAAGATCTAAATGAGTCCACAGTCATGTTTCCATCACTTGTAACAAATTGCAGCAACACAAAGGGAGAATGCATGATATATTACAAGAACATCTAAAACAACAAACTCAACATATTACTTGTTTTGGTGCTTAGCAGCCAATAATCAACAGTCGATGCTTTTCAAAGAAAATTGACATAAATTTGAGGCCAACTTAAAAAAACATACAATCAGATCTCTTTAAGAAATTCACTAATAGTAGGAGAGACATAGCTCAATAACAAAGATGCAGTTGTTAGCACAGGGTAGTAGATAAACACTATCCCTGATAATGACCACAATGTAGGCTGTTCTCTGATGTAGATTTATCTTGTATCAATCTCAACAATATATATTACCAGCTTGTGAAGCGTAGTAATATGAGTCAAGTACTGACACAATAACATTCATCCTCTCAAAGAGCAGCTACTAAGCTTGATAAATGTGTTATCCATAAGAATAAGGTCTGCCCTTTCCCTCCACCCCTTTAAATTGTAAGGTTATTGTATAAGATGGGTACTTCAAAGGAAAGAGAAAAGAAGCTTATGACTAATGTTAAGATGTTTTGGGACTACAGAACTGCAAAATTAAATAATTCAAAGTAGAATTGCCCTACATTTGAACCTTCTTTCTTTCATAATAAGAATGCCAGTACTGATTTTGATCAATACTAACCTTATCTCGTTTTTCAAATTGACCAGAGATTATATCATCATCCTTATAGGAAAATGATTTTACGTCCAACCTATCACAAAGCATGAATAATCATACTTTCTAGCTTAACAAAGATATCACCACTGCTTCCATGTGCAAGGACATTTTGCTGCTAAAAAAGGATCCAAGTAAAGAGATGTTTGACTTACCATACTGCTGAAGTAGAAACCAACTGTTGTAAAATAGAAGGATAGCATTCTATAGAAGTCAAATCGACGCCCAAGTCTGTAAACATCACGACTAAGCGTCTGTTCTCCATTACCATTTGCAACCTTAGCCTCAAAAGAAGATATCTGATTCATGCCCACATCACGCCCCTTGCCTACTTGAATATATTCATGATGTGTTACAAATCCCCCTCGCAGAGTTGAATTGAATCCTGAAAAAATTGGCATGTTCAGCATCATAAATACCAATAGTTAAGTACTCATCAGACTAACTGAAATTTACCTGAGAATATGTCCTCGCTCAGGTTTATTATTTTTGAGGCTTTGCTTAAGCCGCCCCGTGTTATATGGAAAATTCTATCAAAAATATCAGGATGACCATAGTGGAACCTTACCCTGTAAACACAAGTACAGCATGTTACATAGATTACATAATAGTAGTAACAGTAATAGTAGCAGCAGTAGCAGTCGTAGTGGCATGCATGATGCTATAGACAAGCAACTCCAGATTACTAATAGTTTTATTGTGGGTTCAATGAACAGTAAATGACCATTAAGGTATAAGAATTTGGAACTTTGTTCATCCATGGTGAGTGAAAATATAGGGTAACCTAGTTAAAGGTCACATAAACATAAAAATCTGAGAGGATTTTACTCATATATGCTACATTAGCATCTTGTTGTAAGCATTCCATTGATCTGGATAAAAATTTACTCACCTCAAAGGATTGGCCAAAACTCGTTGCCCAATAGTTACAAAGCTGGTCTCCTGGTTGGACATGAACCAAGCAAGTGATGAAACACTGCAAGAATGGAAGAAGTGAGCATGCTTACACTTGGAATTGCCAACAATTCACATCTACTCACACGATTGTTTGAGCATAAATACAAGATTCAAGTTGTGTTGTAGAATAGAGTAAAATCTGACCTTCCAGTAAATATATGCTCCCTCAGCCCCAGAATTGTAGGTCTCCGCTGTCCACGTCGTGATTTGATGAATTCCTCTAACACGTTTCTCATTTTGAAAGCTTCTTCAAAGTAATTATCCTAAAGCAAGACAATGAACAGTTAACATTGGTGTTTTTGAACTCTAAATAAAGAGGCAGGAAAGAAAGGCACCTGATTCATGTCTATAGTCTGCAGGGCCTCCCCACGGGTAAAAATGATGGCATGGTTTTGGTTTTCAGGTTTCCCTTCTCCAATGTCACTCAAAGGACCTGGAAGCTTGATCCGATAGATTTCCTAACAACGAAAGAGGAGCCAACATATAAGAGATTGTATTAAGATTTCATGATAGAAAATCCAATAAAATTGGCCCCAACAGTCTATGATTTCACTATTTTCATTGGACAATTTAGAAGGTCCATCTTATGTTTCAGGCATGAGCAGTGTCTAAACTAGGCAATTGAAAGAAACATGATGAAAACGGAATTTTGAATGGGCAGGAACTTCTCATAATTAGACAAAGAAACCAATGGCATTGCTAATAACGTTAATGGTATATTTGATATCAAAAAACAGGTTGCAATCTGACATTCAGAAGGAAAAAGCAACTCAGACAGATATATGAGCCAAATGTAACCAAGTAAAGCAAATTAATTTTAAAAAGAATCCATAAGAACAAAATCCACATCAAACTAGGAGCTACATTCCTATACCTCATCCAGCTTATCCCCTCCTTTGACAAGAACAGAGTAATAAAACTTTTGAGATTTTTCATTCACAGTCTCCTCTCTTTCATCTACGTATGCAACACGTAGAGATGGATATCTGTACACAATATACATAAGAAAAGATTCAACACCAATGAAATCATCTAACTTTTAAGATGAGAAGTACAAAAGATTGCAAACCTATTCAACTTACGTCAACATGAGATTTAAAATGTTTATATAACAACTCCTATCTCGAGGGTCGCTGGATTTTTTCTGATTTCCATACACCTGACAAGAAACAACGTAAGTGAACTTAAGATCTGCCAGGGCTTGTGCACGTTTTTCATAAGAATCCTTCTCACGGCCCTCATTCAATTCCATGTTGAAGCCACCAAAAATATCTGCAAAGGAAACATCCAGCAGTGAACAAGAAAAAATACAATCATATTATGAATCTGTTAAGTTTACACTAGTATTGCAACGTCTAACTTAAATCACAGACCATTTTCTCCTGCAAATTCAAGAGCGCACTGAAGTTCAACAGCCGTCCTGTAGTACATCATCCCTCTCACTGGAAACAACATCATTGTTAGATGAGACTGCTTAAAACTGAAGCCGTAGTGTCGTCTGCAACAGAACAGAATTCAAACCTGTTCTAGCTAGTGTCTGCCCTCTGTATGATACCCATTGACGGGTAAATTCCATCTTTTCTTTTGGGTTGTATTTCAGTTTAGGATCATTTATGCGCTCTTCAAAGTTTTTCCACTCATCTAATATGCCATCACTAAAGTTAGCTGAATTTAAAATTGTTGGTAGAACAAGAATATGTGGGTGGAATCAGAACTCACCGCGATAAATTGTCTTTAAATAGAACAATATTGATATACCATCTTCATTTTCTTTATTAAGCTCCTCATCAGAATAAAGAACATCTTCTTTGTAGTAAGGAGTCAAGACACTGACAATAATATTAAAACACTCATTAATGTAAGAATCTAAGAAGTTGAAACTAAGGTTCTTTCTAATGTCTGTTAAATGAAAAACCTAGGTGGAAGTACACAGGCCCAAGATACATAAATATATGCATGTTAATACAAGATACATGCTCGAGTTTAGAGACAGCAATCAGTAGTCCACACTTGTGAAACAGTTTATTACAAGTTATTAAAACCTTTATGACCAAAGGCATCAAGCTCAAATTGTGCTACCCCCTTTCTAGTAAAAGATGAAGTTTTGGCATGAGGTATGCTAGATCCATTTTTTATCTGCACCTTCAGCCAGAAGGTAGGAGTTAGCATGCAATATTATGTGTTCAAACATAGTATAACATCAAATAGCTATAATGGTTTTTTAACAATGCAAATGCAAGTTAATCAACATGCATATGCAATCATAGAAGCGAATGTCCAACTCTAAAGGTGATGAAAAAAGAATAGGGTTCCTCATGCATAAAAGTTTTAGACAACAAAATGCAAAATTTAACTTTTAACTAAATTAAAAAAAATGATAAAACTTGAGAATAATGAGTTTGCACATTGCCATGATTAAAATTATGAAAAGTTTTCCTCTTTCCACTTAGCAAACTTAATCTTCCTTATTAAAAGATTTGATAAAATCACGGACCTAAAAGAGAGCATATCCCGAACTCTCGGAGCAGGTGGCATGTTCATGAACAAAGAATTTGCAAAAAAAGTGATACGGCGACGAGCATCCAAGTTGGAGGGTACATTAATAGCAGATTCCTTGGTGGTCAAAAGCAATTGCAGTCTCACAACCTATACCGAATAACATTAGATAAATGTTCAGAAAAATGAATCCTGGGTTTCAGCAATTGTATGCTATCAATGATACCTTCTCTCTCCAGGATTTGTTTTGAGTGAGGCGAATATTTATTTGTCCAAACCTTTGTTCTTTCTTGCTATCTACAGTGCTAGAGTGAGTTCTCTCAAGGATCCTGTGGAAGCAAGAAACCAAAGCAATCATAAACTTACTGCAGCTCATGCTACTGCAGAAATCATCATATATATCACATCCTGCAGTTCAAAATTTTACTTACTCGTGGCCATTAACCATAACATCCTGTACAATAATTTCTATAATATCCTGGAGAACATTGATTATCTGAGACTTGTACGTGTCAATGTCTTCATTATCACCTAGCTGCCAACAGAGTAGTGTAAGCCCTCAAATGAGATAAGATGAGACAGGTAATTAGTCAGTCATAAGAAGCTTGGAAACATGCATATAATAAGGAAGAACAAAAGTACACTACCAATATTTTTAGAAACTTCTCCAACTTCTCACTGAGTGAAGGCAAGCCACTCATCCGAAATTCATTTAAAAATCTACGTTGCTGAATGCTAATGTCTATTTCATAACAGATCATCCTGACAATTCTGTCCAGAAGGGAAGGAACAGGAAGACAGCATGAGTGAAAGGTCTTTCATGATGATTCACAAAACTTTGAAAGCTCTTCTATTCATCTAGAATTGATAAAATCTTATAGCTTGTAAGACGAATGCTCCTTACGTCCTATCAAGATCATTCTCCAGAAGGCCATATATGATATCTCTCAATGTTTGATAACACTCGATTACTGCTGAATGCATGTACTCATCCATCTTCTTAAACAAATCAGCATCTTCCTTCCCCCTAAAATCTTTTGCCATGTCCAATGCTATAGGAATCTAAAGAGGTCAATCAAAGCCAGAAAGTAAGTTCGACAAGATTTTCTCGCAAGCAAAGGCAAAAAATTTGGAAAAGATTCTGTGTCAAGCATTATAGTTTACGAAAACAATAAATAAAAGCTTATACCTTGCTAGCAAGCAAAAAAGGAGGCCACTGGATGACAGTGGCACCACCCAAAGAAGATGGTACAAGAAGCAGGTCTCTTTCGCTGAAAAACAATTAACTTTTTAAGTTAATGCTCTGGACTAATTCATTAGACAGGACTGATCAAATTTTGGCAAAAAAGATGCTTAACTGATTGCTGATGAGATCCTCCATTCTCATAGAATGTATGAACTCATTCCACACATATGCAAAACTTGTAATGTTTCTTTTTTCAATTGACTCATCATCCTGTCATACAGAAGCATTGTGTTTCAAAAGGATAAAAGTAAGTTCTAATTAATTTCCATAAGAAGCCAATCACTAAATCAGAAAAGAACCGCATATATCATGAATGCATCACATTTTTCCATATTAGTCTAAATTTTGAATGCACTAAAACTTCCAGGAAATAAAAAAACTATGCAAATCGCTAACTCTGTTAGAATTGATAATACCATGTTCACCCTTTTGGAAACTTCATCTGATGATGGTACAAGGAAGCGACAAAGAGCTGAAGGGACATTTTCAAACCTTGATCGTAACATTCCAAGTGTTCGTATCTACAGAAATGACAAATATTAGATCAAAAAACCACATTTTACTTTTACAACAAAGCTTCAGTTATGACTAACGCCTCAATACAATCAAATATTTTCTGGTTTTCCAGGCTTAATGCACATCATATAAGTGTTGACATATCTTTCTAACACAAAATTGACGTTACTAACCTCACCCAAATGGCTGAAGGCTCCAATAATTCCACCAAAAAGTGTGGAGTATATAGCGTACCATATTTGTCCATCCATGAAATAAACCTAATATACAATTAGATGTAGATTGTAAAGATTCATCATGTCTTGCATGATATAAGTTTATGTAATTAAATCTTTTAGAGGAATTCACTTACTAGGACAATTGGAGCCCATATTGCAATAACGACACCAATATTATGGGTCACTGGAGCAGTTTAGAACATAATTAGCACAAGCAATCATTTTAGCTGCATGACTAAAGAAAGTACAAATAGCCACAGAAGAGAGGAGAAGGTTACCATTTGGAAAGAACTCATGCCATTGATAGTTACCAATGTGCATATCCATGATCAACTTTGTTGGTTCAACTAGAGGCAGTATCTATTAATGGAATGTGTGAAACATTACTTAGCAACAGATAAATTGGCAGGTCATTTGAAAAAATTACTAGTAAGCATAATTAAGATACCAAATTTTCAAATGAAAAAAATACATATCGCCTTTTCTTCAAGATTCACAGATACAATTGTAAATGGACTTATGGAAAAGATCTACCAAGATAGGGAGTCACAAGTTTGATAAGTCTGCTACCGATAATATTATTTCTTCTTTGCTACTTGCATTAATTGATATCTTGGTAAGAGCAAATTATCAAAAAACATTATCATTGTGCTAAGTTGAATGCAGGTTTAGAAATACTTCAGTACATGTTGATAAAGATTCTGAGAACTTTTTCAGTCTCTACAGAGTAAGATTATCAGCTTCTGATGCAGTTGTAGATCCAGAAAACTTGAATTATATTTAATGTTTCACAGGTTTCAGCATCCTCTTATAAAACAGGCAGATAGTTTCTGTAGGCCATAAAGGAGAGTACTACTAGATTGTGTGCACTATGACTAACATAATTATAAAGTTTAGAAAATACTCGTATAGATGTTTCAGTAACAACCAAAAGGCAAGGAGTATTGTATAATGATTCCTACTAACAAAACTCGTATATGCTATCAACTTGCTATCCAAAGGAAAACATTCTACCACTAGTATAACTTCATAAACTTCCAGCATCAAAAAATTCCACTACAGCAAAGCTCCTACCTAGTTAACCTATTCAAAAAGCCTTTTTCATGACCTGTTCAAAAAGCCTTTCTCATGTTCCTGAAAATTCAAAATTCTACTCAGATAACAATGCCTATGAATCTTTGAATGTCCAAAATATGAACTGCTGACAAATTTAACAGTAACAAAATAATATGCAACTGGAAAAGCTATTTGAATTATACAACTCCCTTGTCAGCACATAGGGACTTCATGAATTTGACTAAACAATGTCGGTAGTATGCAAATTTGATGAGAAAAATTAGTATAAATTTGTAAGAAAATTAAACAGACAGTTTCCATGTCTGGATTAGTAAAGCTATTGTTTGAAGATATTTGAAGAGAAAAATACCTCCACATAGTAGCTAAATGCTAGCTTGCTAATCAGTAGCATGAGCCAGAAAAGTGTATACCTGATAGGAAAATCCAATTCCATTAATTGTCGACAGCCCTGCAGTGATTATTGCCATAAAACAAGAAAAATAGGAATAAATAAAAGTTGTTTCCCTTACTTCAAAAGAGAGAATATGTCTTCATGCATCCCTCTTCCAATATAGAGTTTTGGCTGCAGAAGAAACACGACCAAGTTTGTAATGTTTGGGTAGGTAAAAATGCCAACAACATTCACAAAAACAAGGGCAGATAGATGTACAATTAAATACAAGTATCCCTCACCATTGCCCTCCACCTCCCCCAATAAAAAGGAAAAACCCAAAAAAGGAGAACTGCACACAAACATAAAC
Organism: Erythroxylum rufum; assembly: GCA_027478365.1. Lineage (NCBI taxonomy): Eukaryota > Viridiplantae > Streptophyta > Magnoliopsida > Malpighiales > Erythroxylaceae > Erythroxylum > Erythroxylum rufum. Next base: position 715,394 of record JANIHZ010000009.1, on the reverse strand, counting down.
ACATTCACCCATTTCATAAAGACATGCTTGCCTGGGCCCACCACATAATGAGGGTAATGATCCGCCAGTTTGAACGTTCCATGCTTCTTCGTAAAGGCGGAACCACAAACATAATTGCAGCCACTACATTAGGTATCAAATATATTGCGACAGCATAATTATAAAATGATTGACTCCGCCAATCTCTCGCCCAACTACTGAAGAACTTGACCAGCCCAGTTGGGTTCTCCACTGAAGTGGAGTAACCAATTGGCAACACCACAGCCCACATAGCTGCCACCGCAAACTTCAGAAGATAACGTATTATTTGTGTAGCTTTTAAGCTCCCCCAGGCATTAAAACTGAGAATTATGTCCAGAGCAGCTGCATGAGAGATAGGAACCATGAGAAACAACCAAAAGAGGTCACCCATAATGTATCATTTATAGAGAATAAGTAGTATTGTTATCATGTAACCCACATATAGTTATTAATAATTTCTGCTATAACATCCCTCTTACAACTAGATTGGATGAAATCCAAATATGCAAATTAAACTCATTCTCTTTGGTTTACAGAAAATGTATGGCTGCAAGAATCAAAAACTCATGGAGTGATAATGCAAGAGATTACTTCAATCAAAATCTGTAATCTTTCCTTCAAAAAGAAGGAATTTTTCAGTATTCATCTTCTGTTAACACACTACAACAGAATGCGGTAGCCGAGAGGAAAAATAGACACCTCTTAGAAATTACATGAACATTGTTATTTCAAAATAATGTTCCCAAATGT
>JANIHZ010000009.1:669367-690508 GCA_027478365.1 Erythroxylum rufum | reverse complement strand
TAATTTTTTATTTTTATTAATAAAAATTTTATTAATTTTTTTATTTTATTATTAATAATATAAAAAATTATTATTAGGATAAGGAGAAATAATATAAAAATATTATTAATTTTATACAATTTTTGTGGACTGTAATAAATGAGTCTAAGAAAAAGGGAGGTTAGGGTTAGAAGAAATAATTGATACTAAGAAAAACTATTGAGGGTATATTATGTAGTATGTATTTATTATTTTATGTTTCATCCTAAACCTCTCGAATCGAAAATTTCTTATTTTTACTGTTTAGGATGGAATAGAACGTAACATGAAACTCTTCACTTCTATTCTATTTCATTTCATTCTATTATAAAACCCTCGACCAAATGATAGAAGTGTGTTACGTTCTATCCTGATATTACCAACCCCTCAACCAATAAGGGCCTAAGTGTAAGAAGCTGAATTATTTATTTCTTGGTTTAATTTCTAAACCTTAAATTATCTTTACTCTTACCTGTAGACTTGAAGGTGAACATGCTCAAACATATATGAAGCACTCTAAGCAGGTGCTAGTACTCTTAAGATTTTACTATTACTTGACTAGCCGATTCTGTGTACCTTGGCAATTAGGACGACGTTAAAATAACATTCTCAGAGTGAGAGAGGCCAGCCCTCCTCTTTAATGGTTCAACAGGGTTTAATACATGAACACTGAATAAGATTACAGCCGAATTTTTACACACTTTGGTAAGGAGATTGTCTTGCACAGATTGATATCGGCGTTTATTGGGACGCTACAGACAGAAATTCTGGATATGGTTAATCAGACTTGGGCAGCAGACACCTTTTCTTGGCAAATGAAGGAAGGCAGAATGCGGCTGTGTGGACCTGTATTGGCAAACACGAAATTATTTTAAAGTCATAAACCTGAAATCCGTAGTACCAAGCTAAGGAAAATTCATTTTCCAGGCATACCTCTGAATTGTAATACTTGGGAGGTCCTTTGGCTACCCCGTAGTTATCGGGGTTCAATGGGTTTAAGGGATGCTTGACGTCAATCTCCGAGTTTGAGCAAACCATGAAACCTATGATTCCACTGCAAATTGAAAATGGTGACTGCAAGTTTAGGGTCTTCTACACATACATCTAAATGTGGCTACAAAGTTTTGATGTTGGAAAAAGGAGTGGCGTATATGTTTAAGATTTACCTGGCATAGGCAGGAACTGTGCACCAAGCGTAGTTGACAGAGCCGCTGAATATCTTCTTGGCATGATCAATGGTGTCTGTAACAGAGAAATCTTTGTTCCAGAAGCTGTCTGCAGGACAAGACATGACTCCTCCTGGACTAAGTGCCCTTGCCACTGATCTCAGAACACTGTTATCAGCTAGTTCTTCAGCTAAAGAACCTGAATGAAACACAAGAAATTGCTGTGAAGATCTTGATTTTTAAATCTAAGGAATAAAATATAAGGTTTTTTCAACATGGATAATTGTATAGCAGATCACTATATAACAACTTAGTTAATAAATATTCAAACTAAATGTTGACGGTTTTAATTTTGAGCAAGTTGGTATATGAGCAGAACAATATTCAACTCGGGATACGTTACAAATGTGTCATAAACTGGTATTCTGCTAAGAGTTTGTTGGATAAGATGACATGAGAGATAGATAGAGAGTAAAGATTATATAGAGGACAAATGAGAAACAAGGGAAAGAGATTAATACCCATTTGCTGAAATGCATCCAATATGATAACATCGAAACTGCCTTGAGGAACAGACCTTAAGAATTCAATTCCTGCAACATTGACAATGTCATAAGAACAAGGACATAAGAATTCAATATCTTCTTGTAAATGAATTCAAAAGACTTGGCATACCATCGCCTATATGTACAGTTAAACGAGGATCCGAGTACCCAATTGAAATGTCGGGGAAGAACTTTTTGTACACCTGAAAATGGACAAATATGTCGGTAAGTTGAAATGATCTTGATATTGTCCATTTTCTCAAGTTTAAGAGGACACGGGACATCAGATTCTGTTTGCTGGGAAAAAAATTTCACTTACGTCAATCACCATCTTGTCAAGTTCACACAAGTGAATTTGCTCGACCGAAGGGTGGCGAGATATTTCTCTCAGAATACCTCCATCTCCTCCTCCCACGAGTAACACCTGAACGACAGACACGTTCATGTAAATGATAGATTGTAGTCATTGTCAAATATTTAAGACATATCTCATTAAAAACCAAATCTCAGGTTGTCTTCATTTTCTCTCCCCTTTCTTCAACTTTGTCCACAAATTAATTAACGATAACATTGAGAACTGAAGATTTATCCAACCATATTAGGTTATTGCATAGTAAGCTCTCCCTGAGAGTCCATTTTAATCATCCGTTACAAATAATCTCCATATTTCATGTTCGAGCGTCGTTTTAAGTAGTAAATTGTGATCAAATTTGAGAAAATATCTCGACTTTCTGGAAGACGAAAATCACCTTCTTGGGATTGAAGACGGAACAAAGGGGGAGGTGAGTGAGCATTTCTTGGTAAGCGAACTCGTCCTTCTCTGTAAGTTGCATAGAACCATTCAAGATAGCAACCTTACCGTGTGAAACTGACTGCAACCATATAAACAAGACAAATCAGTACTTTGTCTACTACCACCAACACCATACCTGTAACATAAAATCATATCCCGAGGACACTGAATGTGGCCAAACAAAGCAAAAGGCTGTCTTATTTTTACTTAAATTTTTAGCATCCACAAACTTTTCTTCTTATTTTACCTCAAATACAAACAGATCCTGGTATTCCGATCTCCCATGAAACAGGATTTTCTCCACCTTGAAGAAGTGAGCTTCATCTGTAGATCATTCATGTGCATTTGCAGATGGTTACTCTCCATTAAGTTCACAATATTTCCATAAGAAATATTAACTGTGGAATGGAAAAACCTCTTCTGATTTTATTCTGCGTCCTAAATCTTCCCATCCCACTAGATGTTTTTTATATTTAGGTATTGTTTTTCAGGTTGCTTCTTCAAAAAGTTACATTCGCAAAAAGCTCTGGGAAACATTGACTTTGACTAATAGTTTAACATAATAAGAAAGGTAAGATTGACTAATGTGTGCTCAAATGAGGCAATTTGACTGACTTAAGCCGATTCTTTAAAAAAGGTTTGCCAGAAATGGAAAATTGAGACATAAAAATCAAACATAAATGAGCAGCTGGAGCAACAGAACGTGGTGGGGACTTCAATGTTCTTCCTTCTTAGGGAAAAATAAATAAATAAATCATGACTACAGAGAAACAGAAATGATAGAAGATTGAGAAGCAATATCAGTTAATAAGAGTTGTTGCATATATAACAATAGATACCTTCCCATCCCGGTGGGACATCAGCGTACCAGCCAGGCTTAGCGTGATGAGCTACGACATTGCCATTGCCATTGCTATTGCCATTACTAACATGGTGATTTCCGTTTTCGAAAGAAAAACTGGTCTTAGCACCTTTCACTAACTCAACATGTTCATCTTCTTCTAGTTTCTTTACGTGCAATGTCTTGGAGAAATCACCATATGAAAAAACATTATCCCTAGCCATTATCAATTATATTTCTCTCCTCTCACCACTTTTTGGTTACTAGAGCTGTGCAGTCCCCCAACTGAAAAGAAGAGAACTCTGGCATGAACCAACATTTGGGGACTCCAAGTTATATAGGCTCCCGGCTCGACGCTATGTGGTCCTAAACAGTTCCTGTAGCTCTCGTCTGCTTTATTTTGCTCTTATTTTTTATCTTTAATTTTCTCTATATCATTTATTCCTCTATGCAACTTGCAAGTTTGTTACTCTGGAGGGGTCTCGTCTATTCAGGACCAGATATATTTCCTCGTTCCTTTCCTATATTCGTGCGCGAATTTATACATGTTCTGAAACTTTAATTATGGAATACATGTCTGGTTAACTTTTATTTTCGAATATAATAATCTGGTATTGTCTTGGACAATGAAGCTTTTGAAGATATTGTTCATGGGGGGAAAAAAAGATATTTAGGATATTCTAATTAAGGTTTTGGTTATTGGATATCATAGGAGGGAAGGAAATGCAATTGCCAATTGCACAAGTTGGTTATATTTAAGGATTTTTGTTTCTTGAAAAGTTTCATTTATGAAATCTTGTCGGAACTGGTGGAGGTTGCTCTCGGATATTTCCAATTTTACAAAGACAGCTCCTCGCGTTTTCCTCTTTGCTTTTGGAAGTTGAAATAAGAAAACCAAATACTGACATTTTTGTTTAGCTCCATAAAAATTATTACCAAGTCAGTACTTAGGAGTAATTTTTTTTGGCTATTTAGGAACTAATAAAGATCAAATTTAATTGACTGTAAACAATTTTATTCATTACTAGTATGAAATTAAATATGATATTGATATCAGGGCTATTCCTATCGTATTATAAGCCTTGGGCGAAATTAAAAAAAAGGGTCCCAATAAATCGACAATATACTTAAGTTTACATAATCAACTAAATATTAAATGATCATAACACTAACAAATACACAGAGGATCATAATTTATGAAAAACAGTTTCTCTGTGCATTTCTAGATGCAAAATTATTAATAATATTATCAAGATCAATATTATCTAACATATCCTTCTTAATATATAACATAGCTAAACCATTCAACCTTTCTTGTGACATTGATGACCTCAAGTAGGTTTTCAATAATTTTAACTTTGAATTAAATAAGTTTAACGTTATAGTCTTATAGAGTCATTAACGTTAAAGTCATTAGCTGCATCATTTCTTAGAGTTTAGAGAGGGGGGCCTTAAAGTGGGCCCCCCTCTCATAAATGATATTAACATTATAGTGTTATTAGTATTAAAGTCATTACTTATTAGCTAACCTGGGCAGGTGTAAACTAAAATTTAAAACACAGTGTACTGCATCACTTCTTAGAGTTTAAAGAGGGGGCCGGGTAGGGGCCAGCGCTGGCTGAAACAAAAATGTGGGATGCCTGTAACAATGTTATACCTATCCTTTTGTCCTATATACCTTTCCAAACCTAGCTGCATTTTGATGAATAAAACAAAAAGAAACGTGAAGTGGGGTTGCACTTTGAGGAGAATAAAAAGCAACTGAAGGACAGCGCCAATTTTTTTTTATCCTCTTCCGTTTTAAATGACACTTGTCCACTCTCATTTTAACCTAGCTTTTAAGTAAAACAAAGGGGAGAAAGTTATTGGTGGTGGGCTGAAATAAAAGAGAAAAACAAGAGCTGAAAGGAAAGTAAGGAGAATCGTGAGTGAGTGGAAGCAAAAGTGGAGCAGCTGGTCACTTATCTTCTCGTCGATTAAGCCATCTTGGGAATATTTTGGAGAGAGTTTTTGTGGAAAGAAAAGAAATATAGCAGCTGATGCATTTTATCCTTTTTGGTTTGCAACAAAATGAGTGACAGTTAGACAAGGAGACAACAGCTGAACCTCCATTAAAGCCATTCATCACCATCTTCTCATTGGTTTTCAAAGTGGGGAAGGAGGAACAACAATGACAACATTGGACAATAGCTATTCTTCATCTATTCTCTCTTCATTTTTCAACTTCAATGGAGGCTGCAAAGGTTGATTGTTAGAGCTTGAAGATGGAGATGGAAGGCTAAGTTCCGACATTAGTTTAACGAGGATATTGACGCCAAGTCACAGTTAAGTGATTCGATCCTATTAATGTTGTAATTTCATTTCTGATCGTTGTGTTGTTTGAGTTGTTTGAATCAGGTTTCGAATAGACAATCTTAATACATTATTTTGATTATTCTATTTCGAATCTATTGCTATAATGTTGAACTTTTTGCATCGTGTATGGAGCATCATCATCATATAGGTTTTCTAGATTCCAGCTTCATCTCCTTAGCCATTTCTTCTTCTTCTTTCATCTTCTCCCATCCTTTACAGTTTTTTCCGACATTGTCTTAGGTGACAATGTATTCCCTGCAAAACAAAACTTGATTAGACTCTCTCTAACTTGCTTTTCTCGCAACCAACCCTAACCCTAGATCTGAACCTTTAGCTCCCTTCTTACCATTCTCCATCTGAATACCTTATCCCTCTATTTCTTTCCAACTCTTTTTTCTTTATTTGATGACCCGCAAAACAACCATTAGAAAAAATTAGTTTCTAAAGCTTCAAATGGAGACCCCATCCCTTTCTACAACTATCCCTCCCTCAACCACTGTCATCCCTCCCAAAATTTATGTTCCAACTGTCAGTGACAATGCTAGAGGATCTAGGAAGACATGGAAACAGGTCGTGGGAGATAACTCTCATTCTTCCTTGGTTTTCAGTCCACCTGTGGAGATTGAAGGTAAGCTAATGGTGACTCCTAGTCTACACATTCGGTAGGCAGGAGCTAGGAAATGGGAAACTACTCTTGTTGGTTCTTTTATTGATAAAAGGCCTGCTTTTCCTGTGATACAAGCATGGGCTTAGAGAAATTGGAAAGGGAGAGGTCTAATGGAGGTAATGCTAATAGAGGAGGATAACATAATCTTTACCTTTTCTTCCAAAACGAAAGCACAAAAGGTCATTGAAGAAGGCCCTTAGCACATCTCTCAACTCCCTTTATTTCTTCAAAATTGGCAAGCGGGCATGGAATTAGAAAAAAATTAGAATAAAGAAAATTCCTTTATGGGTGAATATTCACAACATCCCTTTGGAATATTGGACTACAAAGGGTTTGAGTATGCTAGCTAGTTACTTGGGGAAACCAATCTATATGGATGGAAACACTACATTGAGGAATGCTCGACTATGTGTGAGTATGGACATTTCTAAGGAAATAAAAGACAACATCCCTATCCTAAGGTTGGCTAATGAACACTCTCTTAGAGAGAATAAAGTTATGGTAACATACCAATGGAAACCGTCTTTTAAGGCTCAAGAAAAAGAATGGAAACCGACGAGAAGAGTATTCACTAGAGGAGACTATTGGGCGATGATGGGTTTGGAAAAGAATATTTCTGAAGACAACAAAGAATGTAAGGAGGCAGAACAAGTATCAGATAATCATGTGCTGGTTTAGGCTGTTAATAATTCTAGTAAAAATGAGTAGAGCATTCATGAGGAAAATAGCCCAGATTCTGCTCAACAAGAAGGAGCTCTTCAGAATCCATCATGTGACTTAAATAAGTCACAAATAAATAAGGGGAAGAATGTACTAGAAACTAGTGGAATTAACCCAACTGAAGGAGCTCTTGATGCTCAACAGAATAAACAAAGCCTACTAAAGGCTGAATTATAGAATGGAGGTACTCAAAAGGAGCAGTCAGATAAGGTTATCTCTCAAAAAAGTAACAGAAGTAGTAGGAAAGGCTCCAAAGGGAAAGGTAATCACCTATGACTCTAATTTTATGGAATGTACTTGTAATAAATAACCCTTATAAGCTTAATGCGATAAGGGATTTTGTTTTAAAGGAAAAGCCTCTAGTTCTTTGTCTTTTGAAAACTAAAATTAGAGAAGTTTAATCTGAATAAACGATATTGTCTAGGTAGCAAAAGGTAGTTTCTTACAAACCACCAAAGTTATGCCTATGGAAGGATTATTATTGCTTATGATGGTGATTGCTTGGAAGTGAAGGTTTTGGAAACAAGTCAGCAGCTTATTCACACTAAGCTTTACTTCAAAATGGAAAATTCTAATGTTTTAGCTACATTTGTTTATGGTTTTAACACTGTGTTTCAAAGAACCGAGCTCTAGAATTCTCTTCGAAGAATTAAGGCTTCGGTTAAGGCTTCATGGTTACTTAGTGGTGACTTTAACACCACTCTATTCAGATCAGAGGCAGAAGGAAATTGTAACCTATTTAACTATTCTTCTGATATGTTTAATTATATGCAGGAGGTGGAACTTACAGTTCTAAAATCTGAAGGCCATAGGTTCACTTGGTCAAACAAACAAAGCTCTATTTGGCACATCAAGAAAAAGTTGGATAGGGCTATGGTTAATGTGGAATGGCTTAATACTTTATCAGGAAGCTCTGCTAAATTCCTAGACCCTGGAATTTCTGATCATACTCTTATAAAGATTGATAACTTGTTCACTACTACCAGAATCCACCATCCTTTCAGGTTTAACAACTATCTGGTTAATATGGAGGGGTTTCAAGAAGCAACTATGAAGGGTTTGGAGTACGAGTTTTATGGGACTAAATAATACATCTACATCCAAAAGCTCAAGGGTATTAAATAGGAATTGAGGACACTTAACTCAAAGAGAGGTCAGAACTTCTCAAAGGAGATAAAAACAACTAGAGATAAACTTTTAGCTATCCAGAAATCATTGGCAGATAATCCCACAGATGATACTCTAACTATAGCTGAAAAGGAAGCCCTTAAGAACTACTTGCAATTGGTGGATAATCAATATTCTTTATTGAAACAGAGAGCCAGAATAAATTGGTTAAAGGATGCGGACAGATGCACAAAGTTCTTTTTTAATTCAGTGTTAGCTCGAATGACTGTTAATAGAATCACTTCCATTAAAACTGAAGCTGGTGAGGTTGTATTTGGACAAGATGGTATTGCTAAAAAGCTATGAATTTCTAAAAAAACCTTCTAGGCTCAGAAGTTTCCCCACCAGGATTGGGATCTGATCTTAGGCATTTTTTTTTGGCAACTATTCCTTAACATGATGCTTCTTTGTTAATAAGGCCAATAACAGATCAAGAAATAGAGAGGATAATTTTTTATATGAATGGTTCTAAGGCTTCGGGTCCTGATGGTTTGAATAGGGTTTTCTATCAAAAAACTTTGAGTAGCTTGGGGGGTAGTTAAGGAGGTCGTGCATGAGTTTTTCCTAAAAAGTGTACTGTTCAAGGAAATAAACAAGACATTTTTTTGTTTGGTCCCTAAAAACTCCAACCTGTCTACCTAGCATGAATTTAGACCTATCTCTTGTATAAATTTTCTCTATAAGATCATCGCTAAGATTTTGGTAAATAGGCTGAAGGAGGTTCTATACTTACTCATCAGCGAGAATCAAGGAGCTTTTATGAGTAGCAGGGATATTGGGGATAATATTCTTCTAGTGTAGGAATTTTTGAAAGGGTATAATTGCAGCAAAAGCCCCAAAACTGTACTATAAAAGTGGATTTATAGAAACCTTTCAATAGTGTGAATTGGAGCTTTCTGCTACAAACTATAGAGGTTGTGAACTTTCCCTATAGGTTCATAAAGTGGATTCAAGAATGCATTACTACTGCTTCCTATAGAATATTGATAAAAGGGAGCCCTACGAAGGTGTTTAAAGGCAAAAAATGACTTAAGCAAGGGGATCCTCTGTCTCCTTACCTTTTCCTAATTTGTAAAGAGGTACTCACTCAATTGTTGAAGCATAATACTTCAAAAGACTCAAGAGTCAGATACCATTCCAAATGTAAGAAACTTTCTCTAACTAGCTTATGTTTTGCAGATAATCTCATTCTTCTATGCAAAGCTAATGTCCACTCAGTCTCTCTTCTGATGAGTACTCTCAATAATTTTAAGGAGATGTCGGGTCTATGTATCAATCTTCACAAAAGCTATTTCATACTCTCCAAAAGTGCTTCTCACCTTTCTAATGCCTTGTCTCTAGCTATGGGTATGGAAATCGAAGACCCTCTTCTATATTTGGGTATTCCTATCTCATGAAGGAGGCTTAGGTATTGTTAATGTATCTCATTAATTGAAAAAATCCAGAAAAGATTGGGGTCATGGACTAATAGAGCATTATCCTATAAAGGGAAACTTCAGCTTCTGAAATTGGTTATTATGTCAATGCAAAATTATTGGTACTCCTACTTATTTCTCTCCAAATGGCTGATTAAAATAGTAGAAAAACTGATGAAGCAGTTTCTATGAGGGAAAGTGAATGGTGAGAAAGGAATAGCAAATGTTAGTTGGAAGAAAATCTATTAACTGAGAGAGGAAGGAGGATTAGGCTTAAAGTCAATCTCCAAGAAAAACAGATTACTTACGACAAGAGGATTTGGAGAATCCTAAGTGAAAAACAATATATGTGGATCAAATGGATCCACTTTTATATATTAAAAGGTGAGATTCTTTGGGCTCTAAGAATCAAAGATAGTTACTTTTGGTTCTTTAACCAAATTCTTAGAATGAGGGAAGAGGTTCAGCAGTACATAACTTGTCAGATTGGGACAGGGGAAAGAATTTCCTTATGGTATGACAACTGGACAGGGCAAGGAGCTTTAATTCACAATCATTTGGCATGATCTCTATCAGAGAGATTCCCTAAGAGTACTAAGCTCCATGAAATTATTAGAAACGTAAATTGGATGCTATCTTTAGATGAGATTAGACTTTTGCTTATTCCACAATTTAGAAGCCTCAAGGAGAGAGATATTTACTTATGGAATGGGATTCCTATTTCAAAAATTACTATAAAGGAAGCTAAAAAGTTGAGGGATGGGACAGCTAATAGAGTAGGATGGTACCCCCTGATCTGGAACAAGGTTCTTAGACCTAATGCTAGCTTTCTTCTCTAGATAGCTATATTGAACAGGCTCAACGTTTTGGATAGGCTGAAATTCCTATACTCATCTAAGATATGTATTCTTTGCAACCTAGAGGATGAAACTATAGACCACCTCTTCTTTGAGTGTGTCTTCTCTAAAGAGGTCTGGGCTAAAACCTCTAGTTTATGTGCCCTTGGGTTTAACTATTGCAGACTCTCAAATATCCTACTGGAGATACCTCATCTACATATTTCTAAATATGATATGGCTATTATAATGGTCTCGATAGCTACATGTTTTTAAGTAGTTTGGAATGAAAGGAATAGCTAAAGGTTTAAAGACAAGTCTAATTCTCTACTATCTCTTATAGAACTCACTATTGCTAGCGTAAGGGAACAACTGATTATAAATCAGTTGAACCTGCACTGTAGCAAAGGAATGGCTCTCATATGGAGAATATAGTCTTCGTTGACTATTCCTAATTCATGCTACTCAAAAAATGTTTCATACAATCTAGGTTACAGTTCAGAACAAAATAGAAAAGAAGTGATTTCTTGTGCATAAAAATTCCTGGAATCTGGCAGATTATTCATTTACCTACTCACAGAAAACTACTGAGTATGGGTAAATCTGAACTCACCTGTTGTAAAGGAAAAGGCTTTCTCATATTTGCCTCTTCCTTAGTCACGTCATGCTTGAAGGATCACCGCTGTCCCTCCAGATCCCTGTCATCAACTTGTAGTTGGTTATTCTGTGGGGGATTCACAAATATAAAGAATGGAATCACACTGAGCTTAATACATTTACTTGAGTCAAGATCTCCCTCACCAGTTCCTCTCCGAAGAGCTGAGCCCCCAGAGAGTCTCCTCCCTCCTCCGAAAATAAAGCAAGGTTTGAATAGTGGAAACACAAAATAGTCATGCCCTAATCAGTAAAGTCTTTTGAAGTTGAGTTTGCTACCTAAGTTGAGTTCTTACTTGTGCAAAGAACCGAGTAGGAGAAACTTCGTGGAGTCACCACTAGCCTTGCTGTCAGAGTGTCAACTCTCATCCTCCCAAATAAAGTAATAGCTGAGGATTCGAGAAAGTCGTAGATCGTTATACCCTAAATGTTAAACGACTTTGCCCTTTAAAATGTCGTCGTTTTGCTTAACCTAGATGTATTTAGTGTATCAAGTGGGTCTATCTCACGTGGGAGAGACCCTCTCCTGATGTAATCTTCTCTATTCTTTAATGCATTTTTAAATTCTCAAAAAATGTTGAATGTAATCCATAATCGTTACATTTTATGTTTTTTAATAACATCTAATGATTGTAAATCGTTATGAACAACATAACTTAGGTTAGATAACCTCAACGTGTAAGGTTACTGCCTATATTGCTCGCTTTCCACTTCATAATGCGGCTGCCAAATTAAATCTAGAGATCGTATCCTAGGTTATTTGGTAGTTAGGTTTAATTAATAATCGTATCTTGATTAAACACAACCTAAGAGAAAATCAGGATTAGTAGAGCATTCTGTTAGTCTCAGATCAATAGTTTGAAGAGAGTTATAAAGACATTAGGATGATAGAATATGCTTGATAATGTTTAGGTCGAGATTGACCCTAGAACAGAACCTTACCCATATTCGATACTTTAATCATTACAGATTACTTGTTTTAATTTGTTTTCAATAGTTTGTTTTGATTTTATTTTCAAAATTAATTAAAGTCCCCAAACCCCCTTTTTATATTTTCCTTGCATCAATTAATTTTGTTACGAAAATTAACCGAACATTTCCTGTGGATTCAATCCCGATTCACTATAACTACAAATTTTAGTATGCAAAGTTACGTAAATTTTGCAGTGCACTCGACTTGCGCTGCATCAATTTTGGCACCATTGTTGGGGAGTGTGGTAGTTAATTTTCGTATTTTATTTTAGTTGGTGTTTTATGAATATATTTGTTTATATTTGTTTCTTTTTGATTATTTGTTAACTTTTAAAATTTTGTTAGTGTTGGTGTATGGTAGTTACGAGATCTCCTCATAGAGAAATTGAGCAACTTGATCCAGAGATCGAGAGAACATTACGGAGATTGCGATCATGTCTGAATCTAGCGGTGGTGGAGGAACTGGATCCCAAAAAAGAGGGATTCTAGTTGTAAGATATCTAATGAAACTGTCACTAGAATTGAGATCTCATTTAAAGAGAAAGATATCAAATATCTAGAGTTTCTTTTTGTATATTATATGGATGATCCGATCCGCAGGGACCATGATTGGGAATTGTTTGATCGTCTTTCTCCGAGGAAAGGGCGAAACATAATCAATTTGAATTCGGGAAAGCTATTCAAAATCTTAGTGAAACCTATCTGTATCTGCTTTACTTCACAGGTGATCTGGTGCCGAAGGTTGAAGGAGAGAACATATTTTCCCCTATCTGTATCTATCACTCTCTCCCATCATTTGAGTCTATCTTCTCCTTAATCTCGATCTTACTTAAGGGGTCAATTTGAGTAATCAATTGTCAATAAGTTTCTTGACTATATTTACTTGGGTATTCAAATATAAGGGATTCAAAGGTTGGATCCTTCATTCTAGAAAGTTTTTGAACATGCATTGGTTCCTAGTTATAATGTGTAAATGATATTCTAAGTTAATTAGTAATTTTGAATAACTATGGTGAAATAATTTATAATGAAACTTCTTTTCATTGATTTAAAGTGTTTCAAGCTACCAATAAACTCTGACCAGCTCCGCATTGTTTATAAAAACAAAATATCCAAAGTTGAAACTCAATAACTGATTGTACCACTTCTATTTAAATAGGAAATGTCTACTCTTTGTCGTAAGTATTTTGGTTGCTGGTGGGATTGTTGCTTATGTCGAGTCTCGATATAGCAAAAAGAGATCGGGTTCAATTTGTCTTTACAATGGGCTTAGAGATGATAAGGAGGAATCGGATAGACTGGTTATGAAGGATAATAAAATTAATAATGCAATAAAAAAGAAAGGAGGTTTGAAGTCAGTTAAAGTTCTAGCAACAGTCCCGCTCTCTAAAATGGGCAGAATGGGTCTAGCAACCTTTTGTCCATGGTGGCCCTTGCAATAAGTGTATCTTCTGTGTGAATTCATATGTTTTGGAAATTTACAAACTTATCTTTTTATTGTTGAACTTTTTGTCATCTTTTATTTTTCTATGGATTCTAAAATCATGATACATTGGATTACAGGACATGTTTAAAAGATAAATTCCAAGTCTGTTATAGCAAATACAAATATAATTTAATAATTTAATTTCCAAAAAAATACATATAATTTTTTTAATATACTTCCACCTGTGGCTTTAAAGGTTTTAGGTGCAATTGTTCATAACCAAAAAATTATCGTTCGTCTATTGACTGTAATTTTATCATAAGTGTTATGCATTTGGTCTATAAAGTGTTATGCATTTAGTTCTTTATTTTTAGAGGTTTAACACTTGAGTAAGTATCAACATTGCATAATTTTTGCCTCCTAATATACTGCATAAAGAGAGTCATGAGTATGTTTAAATAAAGAATCTTTTCTATTCGAATATGATTCAGGAATTGGGGAACCGTTCATCAGATGTACATCTCTGGTGTATGTTTGTATTGATTTTCCACGTTACTAGTTGGGAGGAACAAAATATATAACATCTTCCCTCTATTGACTTTAACTCACTTGTGAATTATCTCCAATTTTGGCAACAAACATCCAATCCATGTGTTTGGTGAATAGTATTCTGTTCAAATCACAATGACATAATTTGTAGGTTTGAAACTAAAACAAAGGAAGGGAACTATTACATTGAACATTGAGCAATATTGGAACTCCACTATGAAATTTACGGAATAGCTGCACATGATGTGCATTTTTGTTTTCTTTGATTTGTTTTGAGGCACATATGTATGTATGAACTTATTGGCTTTTATGCTGCCTTGATGTGTCCGGTAATGCCGGTTCATATTCTCTATAGGTTTTAAGAACTGCTATGACGAATAAACTGGCAAAAGTACAAAGGTTTATGTTCCGAGCTGCCTTTCTCGAATGTGTACCATTATTTTTCCGTCTTATATCAGAAAATATCTTATTATGTTTTCTTTTATCAACTATTCATTCTACATCAAAATACGTTAGCGGGACCTTGAGCATGTGTTTCAAAAAAATATTGAAGAAAGATGTCCATTCCCATTATTTTAAGGTAATCCTACTAATATCATCATTTCTGTGCAGAACTACAAAAAATTCTCATGGATGTATTTTTGTCTGCTTATATTGGATCACCTTATTTGCATTCAATTTTTTATCTTCTCTAAATTTTTTTCTGTATAATTCTTTCTTTACGTTTCACCATAATTTTCTTTCACGAGTTGTTTGGAGAATTAACATTTCGTGAATCTTTATCCTTTTTACCTTTATCTCAAATTTTTTATTCATTCCCTTTTGGGTAGAATGGTTTCTTAACTTTTTTAGGTCTTTATGCATCATAGTTGCTTTACTCAAGGAATGATCTTCTCACTTCCTTTTATGGAAAAAATGCATGTTAATTGGTGCAACAAAAAATCTTGGTTTAGGTTTGTGCTTTTTCAAAAGTAGGTAAGTTAGTTGAACATCACAATTTGGTTCTAGTTTTTTCATTTGTTGTCAACTTGCATTGGATTTTTTTGGCCTTTTTTCAGTGGACTCTTTGCTTGCGAAAGATTTATTATCTTATTTAAGATAATGTCATTGCATTTTTTGTGATGTTTTTGCTTATGTAAGCATTTTCTGCTCTCCCACCGGTTGATGGGAGAGCCCGGAGATATTATGTACAGGTACTAATTTTAAGAAATTATGCTTTGTCAAAGATCTGGCAGTTGCAAGTTAGTGCCCAATATTCACCATCACAATCTTCAGTTTAGAACATTGGCCAACATTTCAGTCAAAAACCAATCTTGTTTAGATGATAACTGAAAAATGTACTATCTTTGTTTAACCTTGGAATATATGTACTCAGTTTTATTAATTTTTTCTTTCTAGAACATGGCCTATTAGAAGATATCAAACGTTGATGGTCAGGTTACCAATCTTAAACAACAAATTGCTAGTGATGTACCAAGATTCAGTTCAGAACTTAGTGAGCTTATGTAGGAAGACTTGACAGTAGTTATGGATTGCCTCCTTTACACTTGGTGCTTGTGTTCTTATACTAGCCTAAAATATTTTGTTTGGATACTGGTATTTGATGTTCATTTCAATATTTTTTTCCTGTCCTTGATGATTATGGAATCCTTTTCATATGCTATTGGTCTTTAGGGATATGTACTAAGAGCAGGAGCCATGATTAAAAACTTCTCTCCTACTTTTGGGAAGCTAATGTCCAAAGAACAACAATTGGAAGGTGAATATCAGCAGCTTCATTCATGTTTGAGGACCAATTCGGAAAGTGTAGCATTTTATGGTGGAGAGCGTATGGAAGAGTTTCATATTCAGAAAAATTTTAGGGATCTTGTTAGGCACATGAGAGTAATTAATCATGACCATTGGTGGTTTGACATGATTTAAGACTTTTTGGTCAAGTATCTTGGTGCTACAATTGTTGTCATTTTGATCATTGAACCATTCTTTGCTAGCAATCTTAGACCCGACACTTCCACTTTGGGAAGGGCAACAATGTTAAGCAATTTAAGATATCACACCAGTGTTGTAATATCTCTTTTTCAATCACTAGGAACTCTATCTATCAGCTCAAGATGGCTTAATTGACTCAGGTATCATTTGTGGATCATTATTCATAGAAAGTTTGCACTTTATAATTCTCTCTAGAAGCCTGGCATTTCTGCCTTTATAATATCTTGGGCCTGCAAATGAATTGCTAAATTATATCTATTGAGCTATTTGGGTAGAGATAAAGTAGGAAGATTTTTAGAAACATGAAATAGAAATTATGGAAGCAAAAGCAGTCTCCCTATAAAAGTTAAGTATTTTTCTATTGGGCTTTGATCATCTTTTGTCCTGGTGTTATTACAATGGTTATGCTGATCGCATTCATGAATTAATAGTCATATCAAGAGAGCTAAGCGGTGATGGCAAAGCATCTCTAGAACGAAGTGGAAGTAGGAACTACTTTAGTGCTGATTCTGTTGAGTTTTCTGGTGTCAAGGTAATTGAAATTAAGGAGTTGTAAAAATATGTTGATATACTTTTAGTCATTCTCACCATTTTCAACTTCAAATTTCAAAAATTAATTGCTTAACTTCTACATTTTTTTGCTTGTAACCCAATTCATCATTGCTTTGAAACATTGGCATAAAAATTTTGAAATTAAAAGTTAATTCAATGATTGATGTGATTTTTGTTATATCAGCTTCCACTTTTTTGGTGCTATTGTACTTTTTCATGTCAAGTTGGTTTTTCTGGATTTTGATTGTACTATTCTGCATTGGCAGTATTGAGGTTTTGAATTCTCTTTACATATTCATACTTATTAATATGTGCTTATGGGAAACTCATATGCACACGTGGCAGAAAATGGAGAAATTGCCTGGAGAAGAAAATTGATATTCCTCTTTTCGGAGGAAGTTCTGTCCTCTCCACCATTGTAACTTTGTGTGGTCTTGTATTTGCCATTTTTTGGGTTGTGCATCGGCATGCATCATATTCATGGATTGGACAAAATTGACTCTAAACAAAACTGAGAATCAGGCTACAGCTGTAACAATAACTCCCACAGAGCTAGAAGCAATGGTGCTGAGTCCCAATGAGAGACCTTAAACTAGCAGCTTTACTGAGGAAAATTAATTGGAAAATTAAATTTGTAGAATGTGGAAAATTATGAGCAATCATGCAGAGTTGCATTAAATATTTAGGAGATGTAACTTTTTATGCTTTCCATGATGAATCCAGATGCAATTTGTTCAACTTCTTGCTTCTCTTTGCTCTCTTTGGTGTATATTGAAGGAAAGTTGGAGTTAAGGCCAATACTTATAGTATAATTGTTTAGCTTATGAATCCAAAGATCTTTTGTGGTAATTATACTTGTAGGCTGTGATTTATTCTCAAAGTTGAATAGTGTTGATTTGTTTTCAAGAATGTTACTTTCAAGATTGTAACCCATGAATACACATTTATACAACCTGGTTTCTTTTTATCCATTCCACCATGAGTTTCTCACAACTTCATTTAAATTAAGGCTTCATTTACATTTTCACTTTTGCTAATATTTTCCCCCACAATGTCATCCTCAAAAAAAAGAAAAAGAAGTTCGATGTTCCTTTTTTTTTGTCCATACCATTATAAGAAGTTCCATGACAATTTCAAGAATTAAACATTTCACATTTTAGCATAGAAATATTTTTTAACATAAGGATTCATCATTTATAAACAATACATAATCAACAAAATATATAAAAATTACATAATAATGAGTGTAAAAAAATTGCCAATTCTCAGTAGGAAACAAAATATGCACCTTGTCCATAAAGATGCACAAATTAACTTAAACACTCTACTTTCTTTTCACTTTGTATTTACAAAATATGCCTCCTGCACATGGAGTTAGACAATCACATGTCTCAACAAAACCACCTATATCTGCACTATCGTAATTAACATTACTATTTTGTCATGAGTTATTTATCATCACTTCGCTCACACTATGTGGTTGTTTTGCCTATAATCATAAAAAATAGTATCATTAGTGAATTGTGAATAAGTTACTAAACATAATGTCATTAGTAATAGTATTTTGACAAAAGATAAATACCAATTGGGAGTAGGTCATTTTCTATGGAAAATGGAACAACTTCAATAGAATTTGTTTGACTTGAATTGGTAGAGACAACCTATAATCATTAAAGTTAAAGAGTATGTAATCAAAATACTAGACTAATTGTTAAAACATTGAATCTTTTTTATTAAAAAGTACACATGTAAGGGATACGGAATTTAAGAAAAAAATTACAAATAGAACCTCAAGATTAAATGGTAAAGTTGGTGCTGCAATTGTAAGATTTGCCTGAGTCTGAACTTTTTTCCTTTAATTCCAATACTGTTCTTTTCACGAATTTCAATCCCATTTTGGTTCAAGTAATCTGTTATAACACTCGAATATCGAACCATCTCTTTACGTTGTAATCTAATATTGGAGCTCGCAATCGATTGTTGGACAGTTGATCCATTACCTTGTAGTCTAGCATCAACAATTTCCAACATCTTCAAAATACAATCTTTAACGATTTTGTAAGTCTATTCACTCTCAGATGCTTTTGTAACCAATTCAACTTATAGCCCACACAATTCTTTATACCGCACACTTTGACATATCTTGCAATCTAAATTGCTTATGTTGATTCCAAAATTTTTAGCTCCCACAAATCCAAGTTTTGCTTTATGTGTCTACCTTTTCAATATGTACTGATTTGGGATCTCCATAGTATTTTTCACAGTGAAAACTTTCAAAACATGAGAACATAAAATTTCAACAAACTCGAATTTTCTACAACTACAATTAGCTTTTCCATTTGGTGAATCATAAGTAACTGTACAGTAATTGCTCTTCTTATGAGGGATAATTTGATATCTTGTAATTGATCCATCCTCCCTAAAACTTTTAATACAATAATTATGAGACTTACACCACTCATTTTGAAAGCACTTGAACACCTCAAGAGTATAAACACTTGCTGCATGTTTCAAAGTTTCAATTGGATACAATAATGAGGGAATACTTGGACTTGATTTAAAATTAGCCTTTAACTATTCATATCTACGATCTTCAAGGAGTCTTTCAAAGTGATGAAAAAACTCCAAGAATTTGTGTTAATAACTGACATACCTTTTTACAACACTATTCATGCTCTCACTTCTTTGTGTTGTCATCGTGTCTGTATAAAATATTTGTTTTCCATACACTAAAGATCAATTTTCTTTTATCCCAAACATATGCCTCAACCAATCATTGTCTTTAAGTCCGTATTTGTGCAATATCTCATTCTATGCATTTACAAAATCTTCCTCTTTTTCAAAATCATATATGCATGAGCTAAAATCTCTAGCAAAATCTTTGAATTAAGAGAAAATACCGCTTAAGTGGGTGGCCACATTTTGATAAATGTGACAAATACATAAGCGATGATGAGTTTCAAGCCATCTTAGTACTAGAGCCTTTGTCGTTACTGCATCTTGGTCTGTAAGAATAGTTTTAGGTCTTTTATCATACATAGCTTTCGCAAAAATATTAAATAACCATTCAGACGTAAGGGATGTCTCATCATATAACAATGCAACTCCAAAGATTGTAGTTTGCTTGTAATTATTTACACCTACAAGCAATGCAAGGGGACGACCTTCATTGTTCTTCATGTAAGTTGTGTCAAAGCAAACCACATCACCAAAATTTGAGTAATTTGTTCTCATCTTTGCATCTGACAAGAAAATGTTGGTTATTAAATCATCTTCATCAACTTGGATAGAATAAAAAAAATTCAGATCATCAAATTGCATTTTATGCAAATATTCTAGAACATCTCCTATATCCCCTCTTTTCACATCTCTAGTTCTGTTATACTGTAAGCAGTGCCGGCGCCCACTAGTAGAGGGGGGGGGGGCATTTCAATACCCCCCTCTCTATAGATTTTATCTTATGAAGTGATGCGCAGGGACAGTGCAGTGATGCTTAATGTTAGCTTATAACGTTAGAGTCATTAAACTTAAAGCATCACTGCACTGTCAGGGTTTATCTCGCGCCTCAAAGATAAGGCTTGTGTGTTGGTTTTAACGTAGTAAGCAGTAGCCTCTTGGCCCTCTTCATACATGTTTAATAAGTTAAATATTCATACTAATCCAATTTGAAGCTTTTATCCAGGTGAGGACTTTAACGTTAAATAATGACTATAATGTTGAAGTCATTTAATGCTAATGTTATAATATTTTTTTTAAAGTAAAGATAACTTTGGGGTCCTCATGCTTATAAATAGTCTTGAAATATTTAAGTATATTTTTACCTTTTAAATTCTTTATTTTCATCGATATATGTATTTAAAATACTCCAACTCAAAAATTAGCAGCAAAAAATTTTACATTTCTGTCTTCTGAGTTCTGAGTATAATTTAAAGGTAAAATTTCTGATTTTTTAATATATTTTTACTCTTTGTTTTTTATTTTTAATATTTGATATTAAATTTTGCTATTTATATTTTTTCCTGTATCACAGATATAACACCATTTATATATCTTTGTGATATATTGTGAAGCTGTTGGAGTTTGGTTGTGTCTGCATATTTCTTTCAGTTCCATACAGATGTTTTTGTTCTTTTCTAATCCAACTATCTTATAATTAGTTTATATTATGTTGCCTAAAAAGCATTTATCTGGAAGTAAAAAAAGGAAAAAAAGAAAACAAGTAGCACAGTTGATAGAATCTTAAAAAGGAGCAAAAAATAAATTTATTAAAAAACTTAAATTTGGGGGCCTTTTTTTTAAAATTTCGCCCAGGGCCTATGAAACTATAGGAACAACCCTGTATAGATGATGCATATAGAGATATGATCATTGTACTGACCAAACTGAGAATTCCCAATGATTAATATTACCTATGAACTGTCAAGTAGGATATTCTCATAAGGATTTAAATGTATATTTTTCCTTTGACCTGAGATC
>JANIHZ010000009.1:615895-630232 GCA_027478365.1 Erythroxylum rufum | reverse complement strand
CAGGTATTGTCCTCTTTGGTCACTGCGTGAGCCACTGCTCGAACACAGGACCTCAAGGTTTTGTTGGTTTTACAACCACGCCTCTTACCATTGAGAGGCCGGGCTCTACAATGGTTCCCTGGTGTTTTTAATAAAGAAATATTACTCTAATGCTATGAGCTAAAGGATCGAAGGCCATTCTAGACAAGAAACGAAGTCATCTTGAATAAAAACATCTCTACACTCACTTCGGAATAGCAGTTTCTGTTAAAGCTAATATTGTTACATCAATAATGCAATTCCTCAAAGATGCAAGATTACAGTAGGCTGGTCTAATTAACGCAAAAAGTAAAAAGAGTGTAATATAAGGAAACAAAGAAAAAGTGAATTATGGACATAACTTGAAACAACTTTCAAACAACATAATACCATCTTAACAACATACAAACAATAGCTCACACCTGCGGAGGAAATGGCCGTCGGAAGAATCTCTTGGGTGTAGAAGCTTTCGTCAGAGATGGCGTCACGCCTCCGGGAAGCGAACTGGAGGAGACGATGTTAGGTCCCGTTTCTGGAGTCCAACTCTGGAATCATAAAACGTGAGCGTCTGTTGGGCCCGGGTCCCTTTAATTTTCCCAAGGCGACCACTTGAGGCAGTCAGGTGAAGTTCATGCCAGAGGAAGTTGAAAACATTCAATTTGTAAAGAGAAATTTCACCGTCAATAATGGCGGGTTCGCCGCGGCAAAGATTGTTTCGCTGTAGTGAAACTATGGAAGTATTTCCTAGGACCTTTTGGGACAAGTTCGTCTCGGCGAAATTTTAAGGTCGAGCGAACGGACCCTTCCAGACAAATACGCTGCGGCGAAAGGCTGGTTTCGCCACGGTGAAGACCCCCGATCAAACCTAAGTACCTCTCGGGACAAATATGCCGCGGCGAAAGTCTTGGCTTCGCTGCGATGAAGTTGCCAAAATCAAACAAAATGCCCTTTGGGAAAGGTTGGCCGCGACAAAACCTTCGAATCCAGACACCCAAACCCTACTATCAAACACTAAATTTTTACACTTACCATTCCACAACCCTTAACCACTCAACCAAAAGATACATATATAAACATACATAAAAGAAACCTTTTCAAATCTTAGTCTCTTGAGAATGAAATGCGAAAAACTTGGAAAGTCATGAGCAAACACAATCATATTTCATTAACATCAAAAGAAAAGAGTTTTTACAAAGCTTTAATGGGCATTTCAAGCCTCAATACAACATTGGTCTCATAATCCAAAAATACAAAACATACATGAATGAGTAAGACTTGAAATGCGGCTAAAGCCTTGTGTTTTTCCAAAAACTAACTTAAAATACAGAAATATGCAGAATTGGAGTGATGCCTTGACTCTCGACTCGATCACTCAATCTCTTGCTCATCACTTAGAGATGGGGAAGAATGAGGGTGATCTTAAAAGTTCATGGGTAATAAGTTTATAATGGAGAACAAGTAAAACCATTAAAAATATTCGTTGAATCCATATAACACATATTTCCCAAATTCTTAACTTTTCAAACAATTCATAAACAATATAAGCATGTATTCATCAAACTTGTCAACAAATCATAAACATATAGCAATCAGAATGGTTTGGGTAGGTCCATGTGGGAGTTCTTGCAAATCTCCAAAAATAACAAAATGAACTATCACAAACCCACATAATAGTTTTGTGTAGTTTATAAACATGAGAGAGTCCGTGAAGGAGTTCCATGCTACTAGCGGGCAGGCAGGAGAAGCCCTTAACATAGTCAACGTGCATGTGACATAATAGAATAGACCACCATTAACCCACACAAACATGTATTTCATGACTTGCAAACATATTGCCCAAAAAGGCACATTTTGGAAAACACAATTTCCATAAGCATGATATATTTCAAATACCATTTCCATCCTCATTTCATAATTCATCAACAAAATTCATGTACCAAACATGTAGCGATTCCTCAAATCATTTAGGGAACAATAAATGCAACATTTATGAAGCAATTTTAAATCATTTAATTCTATTGATTTGGAAAAACATTTATGGCTCATTAACTTAACTATAAACATATAACCCACCTTAGATTTCTTGCTTAAAAACTTGCTCAAAGGTGCCTCTCCTCTTGCTCCTCTTGCCCTTCTTGATTCCCTTTTACATTGGCAAAAATCCCAATTAATAAGAATACCAATTGAGAACCCAAACAAAGCATATTCACTAAAATTGACTCTAGAATACTTAAACCCCTGCATTTCTTAAGCTTCATGAACTAAAACCCTTCTATAAATCCAAAGGATTTAAAATTGAACTTACCTTGAATCTTGACCAAATAAAGAGATTCTTGGGTCAAATGAAAGTTTTTCTCTTCTTCTTTCTTTTTCTCTTCTTGAACAACCTCAAAATCACGCTTGAAATCTAAAAAAAGATAAAACCTAATCAATCTTCCTTCTTTTCTCTCCTTTCTCTCTTCATTTTCGTTATTTTCTCTTCCTCTCTCCCTCATTCACATTCACGTGTTCTTCTTCTTCTCAAGAGCAATAGCACATTTCTTCTTCCAATTATACCCTTAATGAGTGTGAAATGTCAACTTTACCCTTCTTTTATGCCTTATGTTTTTTATACTTAAGTAACTTGCCAAATTTGCCCTTTGTGCTCTTACTACTTTAATTCAACTAACATTTCTATTCTAAATTCTAATTTTTACTTATGCTAGCTAAATTAATGACTAAATTCTAAGAAAATAAATAAATCAATCAATCAAATAAAGGAAAAGAAAAAATTTGGGGTCCAACAAGTGATGCTGTGAGGATGCAGACTGGGCAAGGGCTTGGGTTAAGAAGAGCGAATGGGAGCATTCTTTATGGCAACTTCATGTCATCAATCTTCTTGCATAAACAGTTAAAACAAAAGGACAAGGACTTATGAATAAGCTCTATTTTCTTCGTAACCCAAGTAAAAACAAATCGTATATTCACAGATAAAGGTGGGAAACAAAATCAAAGGGAAGAGGAGGCATCGGTCAGCTTGGCTTAGGCGAGAACAACGTGAAAGCTATCAGTTATTAAAACATTGTCGTATTTGTTGAAATAGAATAGGTACACACTTAGTGGCACAGATGGTCTGATGTCCTTCTCTTTTCCTTAAAATCAGATTAAGGGATCAAGAATAGGATGAATTTAAAGATAGGAACCATATATTGTTCTCTTTTAAAAAGTAAATATGAAGTCATTTCATCTGTAATGATTGCTTATGTTGGATCATTCTTCGGAGAAACAAAACTTAGAACACATCCTTTCAAAAGTTTGCATAAGGTTGTAACTTGTAACATTAGAATGCTTTTCTTTAGTGTATAATTGCTGTTGGCAAAAGATGTGGACAAACTTTGGGCCGATATATATAGGATTCAGATCTCTTCTTGATGGGTTTGATCATCGATAGGCTAAGATTACATACAATTACATTACAGGTGGGTTTTGTTTATTTAACGAAAGTGTTGGCGTCGTATCGTCTACACAGGAAAATAAAAATTAATAAGATTTGTGACAGTATTTTTCAGTTCATCTGAGAGATGATATTGCAAAGTGGGAGTGGTGTGGTTGGAGCTTGTGGGCGTCTCATGAGAGCGAGTCCTATCATATCATGCCTGCCTTCTAACACCAAAACCAGCACCGACCAGCTTCGTCTTCAACTTGATCAACTTCACGCTGAAGCTGAGACCACCAGAGAACAAGGTGACTGCTTTCAAATCATTTTTGCAGTTTCTTCACACCCATTTACCCTTTTCAAGTTCCTTTGTTACCTAGCCAATACATTCATTGATTGGGTTCACCTCATACAAGTTATTAATTTTACCATTTCCAGTTCACGTCTCGCCATTCACCCTTTTAGTCTTCTTCTCACTCCAATTCTGACACTCCAAAGCGAATTCCAATAAATATAATGCTTGTTGCTTCTGAATGTTTGGTTAGACATGCATTCATCACACAATAATAATAATAATAATAATAATCTTTGAAGTCCTTATTGTTGTCAATTCAGCAAATAGTGGAAGATTACGACTTATGAGATTGTCAGAGGCTGCAGAGAAGCTTAAACGCCAGGCTGCAATTAGTGTTAATTCTGGGAAGGAGACTGAAGCAAGGGACCTACTTTTTCAGAAGAAGAAGGTTATGCAAGCCATGGAAAGGTCTAAGAGTCGTATTGCATTGCTTGATGAACTATCCATGAAACTAAATGAGGTATTGACCTGCTAAGATTTTGTTTGGAACCATAAAATTATGGCCACTTTAGCTGACCTGTTTTATGGCATTCATTTGGATAAAGTTAGGATGATAAGGTTTATACGATCTTCAACTTATCTTTACTAGTGTCTGCATCCTATTGGACATTTTCTGCTATCTCTGTAGTTATTTTGTGATTGGTCTGTATTTTTGCTAATTGATGTTCTTTGTTAAGAGAACCTAACTTAAACGAGGAAATGTTGCTTTCAGGCAATATCTATGAAAGAAAGTCAACTGATTGGAAACGTTGCTTCTGATCTTGAAGTTGATGGAGAAAGTACACCTGGTCCAGTTCGGATAATTTCTCCTAAGCAAGGAGTTAAAGAGGATATACATGAAGAGGAAGACTTAAGTTCTTTTAAAGGCCAAGAGATAAACATTTCTGTCGATGGTGAAGCAAGTCCACCATGCAATCAGGAGGTAAAACCTATTACTCGTGGAACTTACAGTGAAGGTAGCATGGTAAAAGGTTTAAACGGGGCATCATCTTATGAGGACTTTTTGGAGCACCTGGATCTACAGCTAAGCAGAATTGAAGCTGAGCTTGTAACCATATTGAATGTGTCCTCCTTGGTGCTGAGTGATAATGAGAAGCATATAAATTTTAACGTACAGCAAACAATAGAGCTCCTGGAAAGTATCCGTGGCATTAGACTGAGGTAAGTGGATACCTTAACTTTTACGGTTTATGAAAAATTTTACCTGAAGCCTGAGGGAAGTTACTAACTAAGCTGCAAGTACCTTTGTAGATGCTGTGACAGAGGTAACAGCAGTTCTGTAACTTTTCTTGGTTATTTGGTGGACTACTGGATGATTATTATGTGAGAAAGAACTTAAATGAAAGCTACTCCAAAGTGTAAAATAAGATTCATAGGCCCTATATTCATAGTCCTCATTTTCGTATGCTAGACATTTATGCGTAAAGATACCTTAGCATCTTGCACCACAATTTTATCCATCAACCTTGTGGAAGCTAAAAGCTTTCATATGTATGCAAAGCAACAACTCTATATGGAATTGAGAATTTCATTTATGAATTCCTAATCTTCCTAGTTGAGTTTAGGCTTGCTTGTTTTTCATGCCTTGGCATGAAATATCCAGCTCATTTGAACATCAATCAAAAATATATTTTAAACATGAGACACCAATTACTTGAACTAGAAAGACTTGAGAATTGTTGACATCATTACTTCTTAAGCTTTTGGAATGACCATGGTGAAAACTGTAAATGATAATATCCATTATCCCTTCTCTTTGTCATCTTAGGGTTGCAAGTTTCATGGAGAGGAAGGAGAAAATTATATAAAGCTTAATCTTCTCAGTCTGTTTTTCCTGCAAGGTGCGCAATGGAGCTTAATCTTTTATATTTGTAGTATACTTAACTGACGCTATTAGCCTTTTTGTGGTATTTTATTTATAAGTAATACTTCGAATTATAATGAAAAGGATTGCAGTCAAAAGAAAGTTAACTATGACATCTTTTTCCTATTCTTTGTCATTCTCAGAAGTTTCCCAGAATAGTAATAACAACTTGTTCTTCCCACTATGCTGATTGTATCTAATTATCTAGTTTGAATCTGACACTACATTTTTCAATTGAGCCCTTAAAGTGCTAACATATTTTTATTGCCCTTTAGTATTTCTTCCTATCAGCACTTGGTCATTTCACTTGCTTGCTACCATCTGAGGTAGATTGGTTACAAAATTCAGCCTTTTAGACCGAAGCATAACAATTATTTATTAATATTATTACGTAATAAGAAAATTTTTATAAAAGACACTGTATTATCTTATTAAACTAATTAATATATTCTTAAATATTAATAAAGTATGAGAAATTAATCTATTATTATATATTAATATTTTTTAAAAGATTAAAATAATCATTACCAAAACCTCAAAAGGAGAATAAGTACATCAGTTCATCAAAATCGGGCTATAAGTCCTACATATAATTTTGCTTTCAGAACCAAAATGGATAGTGGAGGCAACAGATGAATAACATGGTCAAACTAACTTAATCCTCTCATTAGGCTGTTAATGCAAGTTCCCTTCAATTAACTCACATTCCATTTGTTTGTCATTTGCACACGTAGTTGTTTGCTTATACCTTTTTCTTGAACAACTTTTCTAATCTAGCTTCACATATTGGCTTTTTGGTTAGTGGATATCTTGAGGAGTTTGTTGGGCGATTCTTAAGTTCCTTTCCTTCCAAATTGCATAGATGCAACAACTAAATTTGATCTTTAATGGTTTCAAGTCACCTTTGTAGTTAAACCTGATCTTGTTTGCCCAGTTCTATGATTTTTCCCCACCATCTTTTGCACATTGTTAATCACACACTTATTGAGCTTTCTGATGTGTAGCTGCGTTTGGAAAATAAATGTTTAATTGTTTCTGGCTCTTGGTGGCAAAGGGAGCAATTGACTATGGTTGTAGTTCCTCTTAGTCTATCCTGACTCATCAATTTCCTATGCATTGCCAATCACGGAATCAATGATGCTTTTGGAATGCAGCTATGATTCCAAACTAGCTTTTTCCATGCAACCTTTGTAGGGGCTGTTCTAAATAAGTTCAGCTATGTGCTGCCATATGATTGTGTCTTCTCTTATTGGGTTGAACTGTAGTTAGGTGTATTTGCAATTATTGAGGAGAAACCTCTTAGCTGATGACCCCAGGTATGTCCCTGCACCACCTCACTGACTTTGGCATTGGCTGGGATTATATGCCAAAGAATGTTGAAGCGAAGAAGCTTATGTAATGGTCCATTCCTGTGCTAGTTATCAAACCAAAATGAGGTTCTGTTCCCATTCCTTATGCTGCATCTTATCTCTTGGTTTATGGTTTCCCTCAGCTTCAATGTTTGAAGCAGTGTCCAAGAAGTGTTTGCTTGTGTTCTAGACTTCCAGAGGATATCACTTTTAAGAAACTGGGTATGCGTCTGCCTAACCCATAGAGATTCCTTTTTCGTATAAAGTTTCCATATTCTCTTTACTAATAGCATCTTATTCATAGCCTTGATTGAGTTGATTCCCATTCCACCTCATATTTACAAATACAAACATTTGTCCACTTCACTTTAGCCTAGGTTGCTATGTTGGGTTTGCTTGTCCGCATGAAGATTTTCAAAGTTTTAAATATTGCTTTGATTAAATTTCCAGGGTTACATAGATGAGAATTCCAATCCACATGAAGATTACTAAGACTGGTGATGACAAGTTGTGATAATCCAACATATGATAGATTTTTGTTATTCCAATTACCTATTCTTCTTTGAATTGCATCTAATAGAGGCTGGTAATCTATATGGGTAAGTCATGTAGCTATTATTGGAATTATAAGATATCTAAAAGGATGGTTTTTCAGGCTTCAGTCTTGCTATACTGGCTAAATGTGTAACTTGGTTAGGTGAAACATAGATGATGCTCTTATCTTTGTTGATTGTTAAACGTGAGAGGCACTAAATTATTGTATTGATGTAATAAGCATACTCACTGAATTTTCATCTGTTCTACTTAATAGGATTAAATCTTCTGCAAAGGACAGATGGTTGAACCTTTTTGCATTTA
Source organism: Erythroxylum rufum (assembly GCA_027478365.1). NCBI lineage: Eukaryota > Viridiplantae > Streptophyta > Magnoliopsida > Malpighiales > Erythroxylaceae > Erythroxylum > Erythroxylum rufum. The sequence continues at coordinate 622,373 of JANIHZ010000009.1, read as the reverse complement.
TAGTGGAATTTGAAATTCCCCATCTTACTGGTGTTCCTTTCAAGCAATCTTCACAGTGCCTCAATGCAGATTGTAAATAGGTAAAAGGAAAGGGGTCCCCTTGACTTTATCCTTTGCTTCCTCTAAATACATGTGCAGGTTCTCCATTTACCAAGATGTTAAAAGAAGTGGTTGTGATAGAAAGTTCAATCCACTTGATAATTGTGATGGATATCCAAAGCCTCCATTGCATTGAAAATGAACCTCTATTTAACAAAGTCGAAAACTTTGTTTATGTCCATTTTCATTGTGCAACTCATTAGGGTTTTGTTGATAATCCTAGATCACTTCCTGTAGTAAGAGAATATTGTGTCCTATGCTCCTCCCTTGAATAAATGTTCCCTGACTTGGATTAATGATTAATCTTAAGGTACTTTTCAATATGGCAGCCAACATCTTCGAAATTATCTTGTAGAACACATTACATCATGAGGAAAATGTATGTTTATTCACTTCTTTGAACATTTTTCCCGTTGAGAGGAGTTCTAGTATGGCTTCTAAGATACAATCTCCCACTAGATGCTAGGTTTCTGAAAGAATATTGCATAAACCCATCAGGTCCTAGTTCCTTTTTAGGATTTAGGCTGAAGAGCTACTTTTGTTTCTACTCTGCTAAATGGCCTGGGTAACCATTAGACCTACTCCTCATTGATTAAGCTAGGAATGAAGTTAAGGAAGGAACATTGTTAGTTGTTTTACCAATTATTAATACAAATAAAATCTGTTCGGGGTTAACCAAACCTTGAAAACTTCATACGCATGCTTAAATATTGTCTCCAGAAAATCTAGTTGAAAGTCTACAAGGTATCGACTAGTTGTTAAGCAGAGGATGAAACTCTCGAGTTGCCTTCATTAGACAAACAGACAGAGACTGTGTGTGAGTGTGATGTGGGGAAAATCACCTTGCAGCTTGCCCTTTACTATTATTAGCATTCAAGCTATATTTATAAAGCACCTGAAGTCATTAAAAGTGAAAGAAAAATTAAAAATCTCAAGTGCTCCATCCATGTCTTGAATTACTGCCCATAACTTTTGCTGTCCCATATCTCTGCGTCATTGCTTGCAGAAGGAAGTATGCTAACTATGACCATCTTAAAGAGTAATCAATCTTATGTAGACTATGACAACAGCATCGCATCCTTTATGGTTCAACTTTCCATAGACTTTATAGCTCATCACATAAATAATTATCTTAAAGGCTAAATTCAGCTGCATGCTGTCTGAAAGTTTCTTTATTCAAGAAAAACAACTGTTGTGATGAACTGCCATTTTTTTAAAATCTATGCGAACAAATTGTTAGCCGTTTGAGAAGGCAATTGACATGAAGAGAATGTCAGTTGCAAGGTAGGCAGTGGGATAATGCAAAAAATACTATAACTGCTAAGGTTGGTACCACTTAACCTTCTCCAAATTCTGATCATTCTTTTTGCTTCTTGCAATAAAAATCTATTTCCCCAATATCTGCTACTTAAGCTAAGATATCGAACTCAACTCCTTGGAATGTGATGGTTAATGAATGGCTGGGACTGCAGAGCTAATAATGTCTTCAGTTGGATCCAAAAACATCATGGAGAGAAACCAAGATCCTGACAAGGGAAACCAAGATCCTGACAAGGGAAATTACCAAAAGACAAGCATGGAGGCAATCCTTACAGCTTCTAAGTTGCCTAAGGTAGTTCCTCCACTTCCTCATGGTGAGAACGTGAGAAGGCCTCGTGGAAGGCCTATTGGCTCAAAAAATAAGCCGAAACTACCAATCTTTGTCACACGAGATAGTCCTAATGCACTAAGGGCTCATGCAATGGAGGTGGGAGCAGGTTGCGATATAAGCGAGAGTTTATTGATCTTTGCAAAAAGAAAGCAGCGTGGCATATGTGTGCTCAGTGGAAGTGGCTCCGTAACCAATGTCAGTCTCCGGCAGCCAGCCTCATCTGGAACCACTGTGACCCTTCATGGCCGATTTGAGATATTGTCACTTGTTGGATCAATTTCACCTCCACCTGCACCCCCAGGGATCACAGGGTTGACCATTTATTTAGCTGGTTCTCAAGGGCAGGTTGTTGGTGGCGGTGTGGTTGGTTCACTCATTGCTTCAGGCTCTGTCTTAATAATGGCTTCATCATTTATGAATGCCACTTTTGATCGCTTACCCTTGGATGATGACGAGATTGCTGCAGCTAATCAGCATTATCAAAATGGTCGCGCTCACCACCTTGACGTCTCGGATTTTTATGGAATGCCACAAAACTTGCTCACTAATGGTATTGTGCCACCTGAGGTGTATTCTTGGGCAATATCTAAGAACTAGATGATTTCCTCAAACCCTGTGCTCTTCAGACGTGGAAACTTTACGAGTATTGGCAGATTACCCTGTATCATCAACATCATTGTGGCTTCACGTAGCATGCTGCTATATATGTATAAGAAAGCACCTACCTGCATGTCCTATCATTCGAACTGTAATCAATTTCTCTCTCCCTCTATTTTCTCATAATAACTAGAGACAGTATAAACATTAGTCATCAGCACAAACTTGAGATTTCTCATGGATCTAACTCATTTCCATGATTTTGCTGCTTATGTTTTATTTGTGTCCATATTTCCGAAAGATATATGGAGCTATGAACATACTTTTTTCAGTTGCTCTTACGCCTCTTCAAGAGTCCTTCCCTAGGGCATCATCCATACAACTATAATTCTTTGTCGACTTTTGATCTTAACAGAAAATAACCCTTTGATCTATCCACCAAGCTAAAGTAATTACATGCTGTCAAAGCACCAATTAAAGCTGAGACAATCTGGCTTGCAACTCGCGGGGTAGAGTGTTGAAAACAATAGGATAGCTTCATGTCATAACCAATCAGCTAGTCCCAAAATCAGACTATAGCGAGACAATGCCTTCTTGTAGATTCTTTTAAACACGTGACAAGTCTATGTAGCCACACTTAATGAGTACCTATAATTGCAGTGACAACAATACGATGCAACTCAAAACATACTCACAAGTCTACTTTCCTTTGTTGATTGCTCTTAAGCAAACACAATCATTCTATAAGCTCAAAGTTTGACTCCTAAGTCTAAAAACAAAAATTTGTGAAAGTGTTAGTAAGTTTCGATCAACGCTTAATGCTTAATACGTAAGTTGGTATAAAATGACATGGGAAAGAAAGAATGAGGAAAAGAATTATGGATAGGTGAGGCATGTATGCAATATTGATGAACTCTCTAGAATAGGTGATAGTTGACATGGATTAGTGCACATTAGCAAAAATCTTTGACAGTGGCAAGATACAAGAATAATGCTAGTTAACATAACTAAGTTATACTAAATTTGAGTGTATATCGATGCACTTAATTTCTAAGAAATTTTTTTAAAAGTATGAAATATTTTGAAGGCTGGCTCACATGAATGTAAACTTAATCATAGAAAAATGCTAATGCAATATGAGTGTTTTTGGATAGACCATGCACCAAGATGACTCGACATGGCTAGCTAAAGGTTCATTGAGGTACTTGACAACTCAAAAGATAATGATCTGACAAAATATGGCAAGAAAATATTATGAAGTTTTAGTAACTTCTTAACAAAGTAGGAGAACTTCTGTAAGACATGGAAAATATGATGATGATACGACGATCAAGTGGGGCAAATTCTAAGTTCATGTTATACATGACCTCAGTGTAATTATAACTGTGTAACTCTTCACTCAAGAGTTTCTTAATATCTATATATGATGAAAATGATAGGAACTCTCAGTAATTGAGAGGATTGTCATTGAATATTATTATTATGTAACTCGAATTTGTGAAGTTACAATGTGATTTGCAGACAATTTCGAGAGTGCTGCTCTCTCCTAGCCTAAGGCTCACCAGAATGTTCTTAGTAATAGCCTAGTCTGCCTCTCCCAATCATTACATCATTTATACTAGCCAACTTCTTATGTCAGTCATGTAACAAACTCTCCTATTCTCTCCCCTCCCACATGCACGTAATACCCACCAGCCCTTGACTATAAAAGAAAGTGGTAACTTTACTCGGTTATCCTTTCCTTTACCCTTCTAGAATAAACCTTGGTAATAGGAGGTCTAACACTGCTCCCTCAATAAGTTGCACCTTGTCCTTAAGGTGAAAACCTGGAAATTGTTCCAGTATGTCATCGAACTTCTCCCAAGTAGTTTCCTAATTTGCTAAGCCTTCCCACTTGATCAAGACTTCCAGTCCTTTGGATCCTCCTAGTGGTCTTACTGCTAAGACTTTTTTAGGTTGCACCATTGACTTCTCTTCTTCGATCCATCTGTCAGTTAGAATCAACTTATCCTTATCCTCTCCTACCACAGCTCTTAGTTATGACACTTGAAAGATAGGATGAATCCGGGCTGTCTTGGGTAATTGCAATTCATATGCCACTTCTCCAATCCTTCTCAACACTCGGAATGGACCAAAATATCGGGGAGTCAATTTCTCACTAACTCTTCTTGCTACCGTCAATTGTCTATAAAGAGCTAGCTTCAGCCATACCATGTCTCCAACTTGGAAAACTACTGCTTGCCTGTGTTGATCAACCCTGCTTTTCATGTAATTTTGTGCCTTTGATAAGTGCTATTTAATTTTGGTCAAGTAGTGGTCTCTTTGTTGTAGTAATACATCAATTGACTCCATTCTTGAAACCCTTGATCCCATCTGAAAAATTGGTGGAGGATCCCTTCCATATAATACCTTAAAAGGTGTAGTTTTAAGAGCCACGTGATAGGAGGTATTGTAGCAATATTCTACCCAGCCCAACCATTTCGCCCATTGCTTGGGAGTATCTCCTGCAAAGCATCTCAAGTAGGCTTCTACTGACCTATTCACCACCTCAGTAGCACCATCAGTTTGAGAATGGTAGGATGAGCTGAATTTAAGGACGGTTCTATGCACCTCTAATAGTTCTCCCCGAAACTTGCTCATGAAAACTTTATCTCTGTCAGAAACTACCAATCTAGGGAATCCATACAGCCTCACAATATCCTTAATGAATACTTCAGCCACTGATTGTGCTGTGTAGGGGTGCTTAAGGGGGTAAGAAGTGAGCATACTTGCTCAACCTATCCACAACCACTAAGATGGATGCATATCTAAGGGATTTTGGGAGCCCTTCGATAAAATCCATAGTTATATCATCCCATACCTGATTTGGAATCGCAAGGAGCTGCAATAGTCCTACTGGAGACAACGTTAGGTATTTATTCTGCTGGCATGTTAAGCAAGCTGCTACAAATCTATAAATTTCTTTCTTTATGCCCTCCTAATACAGCTCCCTAGAAATGCACTTATATGTTTTTAACGGTCCTCCATGTCCTCCCAAATAACTCTGATGACCATCCTTCATAATTTTAGTTATAAAGGAAGAAGTGTTAGAGATTATCAATCTGTCTTTGTTGTAGAGTCTACCTTGCTTCTGTAACATCCCATTACTTGCAGGAAGGTTAAAATGATAAATGTGAGTGATTAATGAGGATTAAAGATGCATTTCCATGTTCATGCATAATATGTCATACATATACATATAAATAGTGAAGTTGTTGCACATGGAAATAATTATACATGCTTTCATGAATAATTCCGGGGATAATTAGATTGAGTTATGATTTTTAGGAGTTTTGAGAATTTAGAATTTGTTTATATTGGATATTCTATTGGTTGGTAAGAATATGGTATTTGTGAATTTTGGTGAATTTAGGAATAAATTTTGGAAAAATTGTAGAAAATAGGAAAAAGAAATCAAAAGAAGATTTGGAGATAGTTGGATTGTAAAGATGAAAGTTAAAGGAGTTAGTTTCAAAAGAAACTAAGTTAGAGTTTAGGTATTAGGAAAGTGACAAGTGTCACTTAGGCTTTTTGTACTTTTGCTAGAAGTAGGTTACTGTTCTCTGAGATTTGAAAGGTGAAGCTATATGTCTAAGTTCCTTCTTCATTATCATCTTCTTCAAATTTTCTTCTCATATACAGAGTTTTCCATCAAACACCTTCTAAGAGATTTATATGCTTTTCCTTTCCTATACTAAACCCACTTTGCCATTTGTGTCCTCTACCCTAAGAAAAATAAGAAGCTGATCATTGTACTCAATGAAATATGTAAATTGTGTGGAGTTTAGGGCTTGAAGATTTTGGAGTTTTCAGCAGGTAAGTAGTGAATAAATCCTTTGGAGTTGGGGATTTATGAAATAAATTTGATAAGTTACTGTCATCTGCATGGAAAATGGCATTTACGTGTTTGTTCATAAATATTGCGTTGTTGGGGATGAAAAAATTTTGGTTATAGTGTTAATTTAGTTTTTTGAAAGATTATTAGTGATTAGGTGTTGTAAAAGTGATTTTTAGAGTTGTAATGGAAGAGATAATTTAGGTAGAAGATGATTTAGATGTAAAATATTGAAAGTTTGAAAATCTGGAAAAATG
>JANIHZ010000009.1:587261-599494 GCA_027478365.1 Erythroxylum rufum | reverse complement strand
TACCCCCTTTTTACACCACTTATAATTTTTTTAAAACTTATTCATGTAGCTATTGTTAGAGGCCGAAAACTTGTATAGATGTAGTAGTTTTCACATAATATGTGAATTTGACGGGAGTTGTAGAAAAAAGAAATCAACCTTTATAATAAGGTATAATTTATGATTAATTTGTTAATTTTTTACGAATTAATTATGCTATCAAATTAAAGTGATCATAACTTTCTAAAAATAATAAAAAATTTATTTTCTGTCGTTGCAACGAGATGAGATCTCGCCCCAATATTTCAACAATTAGTTCGTGAAGGAACGTAATAACAATAGAAGTGAAAGGTGCCTTGACATAATTATTACTAGATATAATATAAAGAATAATCAACATTTTGATTTTATATCAAAAAAGAAAAACATAAAAGAACATTTTGATCGACTTTTACTAAGATCTAAACCAATTTGTGCTTTTTTAAATTATTATTATGAGAAATTATAATCATTTTTATTGTACCATATTATAGAGCTATTGGTGAATCATATTGCTTTCATATACTCATTTTCACCCTTTTTATTCATGGCTCTTATAATTGATCTGATCACTTTCATTTCAAAATTTCAGTAGTCAGTATCGTCTTCTTTTTCTTCATTTTTCCTAACCAAATTTTTTTGCTCAATCGACAAAATCCCTAATATGAAGAAGATGAATAAAGATACGATATCTGGTACATACCATACAAGTAGCTTTGAGTTATACTGAATTACTAATTATTGAGGAAGATGTTGTTATAATTAATCCTCTGCATAGCCTTCTTCCTGATATTTTGTTCAGGTTGTTATTTTATCATTCCCGACAGAAGTGTCGAAGCAAATCATAATATTGCTGTTTCCAACATAGACAACGTTGATCGCGGGAGCATCTCCCAAGTCTTTGTTGTAAATATTTTATTTTTGTTTTTATTTTTTTTGGTGTTGGATTGGATTATCAATTGAGATGGGACTATAAGTTCTTGTTTGCATAATAAGTTACGCATTCCTCCACAGTAACACAAGTCTCATGAATTGTTATATAGATGATAGTTGGCCTTTGGAGAACATGGGAGGTAGAAGTCACCATCCACTTAATGTTGTTAAACAATCAAGAGAGCGACTGTTATATGTAAATTAAAAGGCTAATTTATGAAAAGTAGTCTATAATGTAGGAATCATATAGACCTTAGGTTCTCTAATTCCTCGAAAGTGCAGCCCCTAGGCAGCGTTATGGACGGTTCACATTATATGTTACTCTTTTCAAATCTGTCTTTAGATTGCACAGAATTCATATATGCATATAATGTAGTTCCTTTACATGCTTGCTTCTGTTTATTGTTAGTCCGCCAATACTTGTCTCGCTCTCTTCTGCTGTGAGAGGTCAAATTAGTGACACGATTGCTGATTTGGGCATAGAACCTTCATCTTTATGAGCAGGAAATCTTTATCTGCTTCCATGCAGAAAGTAAAGTAAGAGTCACCAACAACAACTTGTGAACTGATAAAGGAAATTCTTTTCTTTCAAGTGTAGTCACATAACAACCCAACAACAAGAACATATCTTGCCTCCAAATTTAACCAAATATATATGTATTTATCAGTTGGGAAGTCTTCCTTCAATCCTCCCTCTCTCAAGTAAAAAGGCATCCCCACTGGAGTAAGTGGTCCATTAACACTTGATTGATGATGGAGTAACACCACAAAACACAAAGCAGGAATTTATGATTTAATTCTTAATTTCAACTTAAATATAAAAAGAAAAAAAGGCAACCTGTACACATCGTCACCATCATTACAATCATCACTTACCAGTCCACATACCAAAACTCTTTTGCTTCTTTTTCAACCTTCTTCTTACCTTTTTCCCCTCCTCATCTTGCCTGCTTCCTCCTCTACACTCCCATGTCTCATTCCACATGTCTCTGGCTCTCTTTTTCTCAGAAGGAGACCACCACTTATTCCACAACATTTACATTTTTACATAGCACCAAGGAGGCAAGCCCTCTTCTTTCCTTCAAAATTCTTGATGCTTCTGTACTTTAATTTATCTTTGTTTCTCTTTCAAACCAAGCCGAAGGCGGATTGAATTAATTCATCCAACAAAGAAGAGGAGTGAGATCGATTGTATAGGCAAATGGGTGCCAGAGTTTTCTACTATCTAATTTTTTTCCTCTTAGTTCTCCCCCTCTCTTCAGGTGACTAGATCTCCCTTAAAATTTTTGCCTATGCATCTCTACTTCATCTCCATCATACCTTATTGAGCTAAACAGTTTCAGAGCTTCTCTTTTCTCATCTTAATGTTTTATGTGGCTATTAGCAATCTAGCATCTCTGTATATGAAGAATGCATGCATTCAAATTAACATGGTTACATCTTCCTCCTGATGTCCTTTTCTCCAGCTCCTGTACCTCTTCGTCCATGTCTAGTCCTTTGATTTCAAACTTTTTGTCACTTTACATGTTGGATATGGAAGTTGGCTGCTTTTTCCATGTGGGTTTTGTTCTCTTTTTCTCAAAATATGATTCCTGAAGTCAAAGTTTGAATCTTTTCTTCACCTATACGAATTAGGTTGCTTGAATATTTACCATTTCAATTACTTTTGTCGTTAGTTGTTACCATCGCTGGAATGCATGATCCAGTTGGACAACAATTTCTACTGTCGTCTAATTGTCTACTGCCCCACAGAGTTTCAACTTCATGAATTGTTTTCAGACATAAGACTCCAGTTTTTCCACGTAAATTAATTAACTACGTTGTGCAATTTCAGGAAATAACGATACAGAGAGATCATCTACGTCTAAAGGACTAGACAATGTAATAAAAAGTTTTGGACTAACTTCTGTTTCCCACAGCCAAAAGGACATTACTACTCCCATAACCACAGTCCCCACAGTAACTCCTACAACAACTCCGACTCTTAATCCCAATTCAGACCCTGATACGGTATCACCGGCCACACTTACGCCGATGGTAACTCCGACGCCGATGTCTCCCGGAGCTAGTTGGTGCGTTGCCAGCCAGAGTGCATCACCAGCTTCTCTGCAGGTTGCATTGGACTTTGCCTGCGGCTACGGTGGCGCAGATTGTGCATCCATTCAAGAAGGTGGAAGTTGTTACAATCCCAATACACTGCATGATCATGCCTCCTACGCATTCAACTGCTATTATCAGAAGAATCCAATACCAAGTAGCTGCAATTTTGGAGGGACAGCAGTGATCACCGGCACAAATCCAAGTGAGTCAATGTGTGAAATTTTTTTAAAAACCTAATCTAGTAAGTAAAACCTGTCTAATTGAAGGAAGTTGGTGGTGACTGAATGGGTTGCCTAGAAAAGAAATAAGAAGAGTACTCAACAATATTCCCATTCGATGGGACCAATATTATATATATATAGCATATCATTACTTCAAGTGATCCACATGTTGTGGGCTAGTTTCGGCATACCACCCTGAAAAGTCCATGACAAGTTGAGCCTGAGAAAGAAAGTTGATTATAGTTCCCTGCCTCAAAATGTGTTCAACATCATGACCTTTACTCTCTCTTTCTTTCTTTTCAGGTACAGGCACTTGTCAGTATCCATCCACTAGGTAAAGTTCTCCTATGCCTCCCTTTTTTTTAGAACGTTCCTTCGCGTATGTTTCAATTTGTCGCGTCTCTCAAAGGATTCTCCACATTTCATATTGTGATTTTTGCAGCACAAGCTCGTCTATATTGAACACCACAAATTCAAATGGTGCATCAGTTTTTGGTGCAGTACCTTCCACTCCCTCTATTCCATCACCGGCTGCTAAAACAGATGCCTTTCCGCGACTCGAGTTCATGGTAACGCCTCTGATTCTGCTGCTTTTCAAGCATCATATCTAGAAGATACGGAAGCTGAATTGTCTTATACTCTGTTTGATTGATTCAAAGCTAGTGTTACGTATTTTTCGAAGACACACAAGCATACAAGCACATATCGTATGTCTAATGGAGGTACTAATAATTAGGAATCCCCTTGGATGGAAAAGCAGATATCGTATGTCTAATGGAGGTACTAATAATTAGGAATTCCCTTGGCTGGATACATAGTTTTCTTGAGAATGTAACGCTGCATCCAGTGGTTTATGTAAATTTGTTGTTAAGAGTCGAAAAGTACAGTTTGATGAGCTTATTGTGTTGTTTGATACAAACACCTTGGAGAAAAAGGTGCTATTTTTGTAGTGTTAGATTTTGAGTATATGGAGAAGCTAATGGTTTGAATAGCTAACAGATTGTATTAATTAATAGATAGATTTTTGGCTTCAATTTGGTGAACTTCCTTAACTGCATATAAGTATAACCAGTTCACATTAACAAAAAGAAAGAAAGAAATCCTACATACTATTCTTAAATATTATCACCTTTTATATCGATTATGCTCCAAGAAAGAATTTAGAAGCACTAAAAGACAATTCCTTAATATTATTACAATCAAGAGCAGGATCATAATTCATAATGCTCCTGGAGATAATCCCCAACATATCATTGAGGAAGAACCAGAGGAGCGATCGTTCAGGTATTGTATGAGTTCCACTGGCCGCATTTTATGTGGAAGTAAACTTCAGCAGTGTCGTTGCAGTCATTGCATAAGATCCAAACCTGCAAATTGTACTAGCATCTTTAGATGTCTTACAAGGAAGTAATTAGTTCAAAACTCTAATAAGATATATCTAGATAAGCAGTTAAGACGCTTAAGAAGCCGTCTTTTCGGGGTTTTCTAGGTTCATTTGTGTGGAAGAGAGCAGAAGCATGCTAAGACAAAGAGCTTGTGTCTCAGGATCAATCAATTTTCCGGGAATGATAACAGCTAACAAGAATGGAAGATAGTATTCCGATAGCAGATATTGAGATCACTATTTTGGTAAATTTTAAGGCAATTAGTGAAGTAAACATGGGACATAGGAGAAAACTCAAACAATATAAATAATTTACTCGATTTGGATTTCTTGTCTCTATTTTGGAAATGAACTAGTACATAATATTTATAGATAAATAAGACACCTTTTTGAAATAATACAACTCTTGAAAAACATAAGATAGTAAATGCAAGATATATGCATAAGAAAAATACAATGAATATTAAAATATATGAACCAAATAATAAATCAATTTTAATTAAATGCTCTACTAATATAATTGTATTTTTTAGCATCCTCCCTTAAACTTGATTCTTCTTGGTAACTCCAATCCACCCACGCAGCTTAACAAAACTCTCAAACTTCAATCATTTGATAAAAATAACGGCTACTTGACTATCACTTCTCACATAAGAAAGCTCAACTTTTTTGTTCACAACATACTCTCTTGTGAAATGAAACTTTGTATCTGTGTACTTACTTGGATCATGGAACATAGGATATCTTTCACAATGCTATAGCAAATTTGTTATCCATAAAAATAGAAGTAGCTCCATATATCTTGAGTCACATGTAGCATCTTCAACAACCTACTTAACCAAATTGCATGTGTGATACAAGTAGTTGTAACATAATCGGCTTCACATGTAGATAAAGTCACAATGGATTGTTTTTTAGAACTCTGAGTAAAAGCAGTGTCACCCATGAAAAAAATAAACACACTTGTGCTTTTTCTATCATCAACATCACTGTCCCAATCACTATCAATATAACCAACAAGTTGAAAATTAGATGAAGAAGAATTGTGCAAACCACAGTCAATAGTACTTTTGATATATCACAAAATCCTTTTAGTCATTGCCATACGAGTACTAATTGGAGCTTCCATAAAATGACTTATAACCCCCACTCCAAAGAGAATATCGAGTCTTGTGCAAGTCAAATACCTCAAGCTTCTAACAAGACTCCTAAAAAGAGTTGGATCCACCTTTTTACCTTCATCAAACTTTGACAATTTTATTGCACAATTAATTAGGTATTAATGAGCCTACAATTCTTCATTTTAAATTTCTCAAGAATCTTTCTTGCATAAGCCTCTTACGAAATAAAGATATCATCATCATCTTGCTTCACTTCAACACCAAGGAAATAGGACATAAGCCCTATATCAGTCATTTCAAATTCTTTAGTCATCACCTTCTTAAACTTTTTAAACATCTTTCAATTGTTATCCGTGAAGATCAAGTCATCAACATATAGGTATTTAAGAAGAATGTTTCCATTTTCACCTTCTTTGATATAAAAAGATTGTTCTTGGGGACATTTGATGAATCCATGGCTTTGGAAATACTTATCAATATGGCTATACCAAGCTTTTGGAGCTTGTTTCAAGCCATATAATGCCTTTTTTAACTTCAACACTTTATCTTCAAGTCTTTTCACCAAGTACCCCAGTGGTTGTTGGATAAACATCTCTTCCTTAAGGTAGCCATTCAAGAATGCCGATTTGACATCCATTTGATAAATCTTCCATCTCTTTTGTGTTGGTAAGGAAACGATTAATCGAATGGTCTCTAGTCGAGCCACGGGAGCAAACACCTCATCATAATCTACTCCATGTTGTTAACTTTAGCCTTTAGTGACAAGTCTTGCCTTGCACTGCTCTACTTCTCCTTGAACATTTCTTTGGACTTTATATACTCATTTCACACCAATTACCTTTTGCCTCTTTGAAAGAGTAGAAAGCTCCCATGTGTCATTCTTTTAAATTGCTTGAATCTCTTCATCCATTGGACATCTCCATTTCTTTTCTTGTATAAATTCTTCAAAGTGTAGTGGCTCGAAATTGACAAAGAGACAAATAATGTTGTATTTTCTACCATCTTCGTCGACTCATAAAGATCTCGTAGACTCCTTCTTCCTCTAGGACCCTCGGACGAGCTTTGAGGAGGACTTTCGCTTCTTCTAGGATTGGGTGATTGAGGAGTATGAATATCTTTATGCCTATTATGGTCAAAATCTCCAATCATAGGAAATGAAACACTTTCTTCATTTTTAGAGAATCCCACTTCTACAAACTTTCTTCATCAAAATCAACACCTCTACTAATTACAATCTTCCTATTGGTAGGATTAAACAACTTATAGCCCTTAGAATTAAAGCTATAGTCAATGAAGACATGCTTTTCACTTTTGTCACCTAACTTCGATCTCATCTATTTAGGAACATGAGCATATGTTATGCTTCCAAAAATTCGCAAATGAGAAACACTTGGCTTCTTACCACTCTAAGCTTCTTAAGGAGTTATCCCATGAACACTTCTAGTAGGGGATAAGTTGGACAAGTATATAGCACAAGCAATAGCTTCAGCCCAAAACTCTTTAGGCATATTCTTGCTCTTTGGCATGCTCCTTGCTATGTTGAGAATAGATCTATTCTTACGTTTCACAACTCTATTTTGTTTTAGAGAGTATGGAACTGTAAGAAAATGACAAATGCCTTTAGCTTCACAAAATTTGTTGAACTCCAAGGAAGTGAATTCTCCCCCTTTATCCGTCCTAAAAGATTTGATGAAAAATCCACTCTCATTTTCAACTTAGGCTTTTAACTTTTGGAAAACTCTAAAAGCTTCATCCTTCCTATTAAAAAAAAAAGTTTTGCAAGAAAAATCATCAATGAAGAGTAAGAAATAGTTTGCTTTACCATAAAAGGATGGCTTGATTGGGCCACAAATATTGGCATAAACAAGTTGAAGTGGCTTGATGGTTCTTGTGATGGACTCCTTTGGAAAAAGCTTTCTCACTTGCTTACCCATGACACACCCTTCACATAATTAATTGGGTTGAGTAATGAGAGGCAAACCATTCACCATATTCTCCTTTTGCCAATAAATTTAATCCTCCAAAATTTAGATGACCAAATCTCATATACCAAAGCCAAGAGAAGTTTTTGACACATATCTTTAAGAATTTTGGGTGATCAACATTGACATTGAGCTTGAACATTCTATTCTTTGACATAGGTACCCTTGTTATTAAGTTATGTTCTTCATCTCTCAAAATCCAACAAGCATCTTTCAAATAGATATCATATCCATTTTCGAGCAATTGTCCCATACTTAAGATATTTGCTTTCAAAGAAGGAACATAATAGACTTATGAACTAAGTCTATGACCACCCTTTTTTGTAAAGATAAGAATATCACCTTTGCCTTCAATTGAAACTTTTGAATCATTGCCAAAACAATTTCTCCTTTTTTCTTCTCATCAAGCTCCGTGAATAGCTCCTTATTGTCACTCATATGGTTGCTATCACCAGTATCAAGATACCATAAGAATTTATTTTCTTCTCCTTTGTTAGCCAATAACAAAAGTAGTTCTTCTTCTTCTTTCATCTCCACAAGATGAGCCTCTCATTGGTTGCTAGTAGCACTCCAACATTCATAGGAATAATGACCATATTTGGGACAATTATGACATTGAATATTATATTTGTCATACCTTCTTCCTCCTCCTCTCCTATAGTAATAGCTTCCACGACCTCTTGAGTTTTAAGATTATTTGTTTGACTCTTCACTATTAAAGTGATGTGTGCCTCTTCCACAACCACGATCATGATGATTTCTACCTCTTTCATAGCCTTGACAATGACCTCATCCTCATCCTCATCCTTATCCTTGTGAGCTAGTGGATTCTTGCTTCAAAGAGACCTTTGCTTGAAAGGCTTGAACTAGTGACTCCTTCTTCTTCAATCTTTCTTCATAAGCTTGCAAGGATCCTTGAAGTTCATCAATGGTTATGGCTTCCAAATCTTGAGATTGTTCAATGGCCACGACAACAAGGTCAAATTTTGAATCAAGAGTACGAATAATTTTCTCCACAATACAAACATCTTCCAAATTCTCGTCCTATCTCCTCATTTGATGGGTAGTTGCCAAGACTCTTGTGAAATAGTCATAGCGGGATTCGGCCTCATTCATGTGTAAGGATTAAAATTTTCCTCTCAATGTTTCAAGATGCACCTTCTTCACCTTGTCAACTCCTCTATGGGACTTTTGAAAAATCGCCTAGGCTTCCTTTGATTTTGTTGCATTTGACACTTTTTCAAACATTTCATCATCCAATGTTGCATGAATGATGCTAAGAGCATATTGATCCAATCTACAATTCTTTTGTAACATGTTTCTTTGTTGTTGATTCAAAGCTCCTTCATTTTTAGGTTCATCATATCCTTATTCTACTATCTCTCATGCATTTTGAGAGCCTAAAATCGCCTTCATAGGCACAAACCATTTATCATGGTTTTCTTTTGTGATTTTGGGGATTGAAACAACAGAATTAGAAATCTTTAAAATAATATGTCTTTTATACCACTTTGTAGTAAATACGAGAGATAGAAAGATAAAGGAGAAAACTCAAACAATCTAAATAACTCACTTGATTTGGATTTCTTGTCACCATTTTCAAAATGAACTAGTACATGGTATTTATAGATATATAAGACACCTCTTTGAAACAATACAACTCTTGGAAAACATAAGATAGTAAATGCAAGATACATGCATAAGAAAAATACAATGAACCTCAAAATATATGAACCAAATAATGAATCAAGTTTAATTAAATGCTTCACTAATATAATTGCATTTTTTAACAATTAGAACATTTAAATAAACTAACTTAATAAGACAAGTAAGACCAAGTCAACAAGGTTAGAGGTCAGGAAACTTCTTGAACAGGTAATCCTCAGGCATAATGGTTGCTTCTATCTGAAAACAAAGTTATTAACAAATTAGCATGTAGAACCAATGTTAAAGAGAAGCATACAACTCAACAGTGTCCGAGATAGACTTCAAAAGTATATGCTTATAATTTAGAAAGACCCACCTCCTCATCTATCCTCTTCCTAGTCTTAGACATATCAATCACTAAGTTTGAGCATATGGCACAACAATATCTAGAGGTAACCATCAAACTTAGAAACCAATATGATATGTTAATCATTATACATAAACTTTATTTAGAACTCATGCTACTTATTTGTCACATTTTTTCATGGTAGCATTCACAATGCATAGTGTGCCCACATTTTATGATAATGGTGTCCTTTGACGAGTCAGATAGATACTGCAGAAGTAGAACACAGAGGTTACGGTAACATAGGAGTAATATTAATATCCACAAAAAGATTAGGATAACTTATAACACGAACTTCGTAACAAATGGGGCAATGGTGACACATCGAGTTCTCCACGCATAAATGTTTATTATGTTGGCTAATAGAATAGCAAGAGCTAGACTATTCACATAAGAATTTGTTAGCTGATAGAGAGTTTGCCATCAAAAGGAAGAAGCAAAACCTTGCAATTTATAGTGACAAAGTAATAACTGCTACCCGACATAAACTTTGCATTAGTACAGAGGGAAAGATGAGAAAAGATGGAGACATAAGCATCCACCAACAACTTTAGACGCTTTAACACTAAATGGCACTGAAATTGATCATAATAAGAAGCATAATTCTTATAGATAATGAATGCATACCACACTTCCTGCAGTGGAAATAACCAAATTAATCAAGATACTAGAAAACAAGAAGACTTATAAAACTGTTGTTTGATTTCATGTAAGACTACTAATCAAGCTCCCATGCACTATAAAATATGGTGGAAAACTATGGCAGAACTTCAATTGTATATGTGTGTGTGTGAGAGAGAGAGAGAGTAACATCTTATTACCTGTGAGAAGGTTAAAATAGTAAATATGAGTGATTTATGAGAGGCTTAGAATGCTTCTTTATGCTCATGCATAATATGCCATACACATATACATGAACAGTGAATTTATCTGCACATGAAAATAATTGTACATGCATTCATGAATAATTTCGGGCATAATTGGATTGATTTTGAATTTTTGAGAATTATGAATTTTTTTACATTGGAAATTTTATGGGTTAGTGGAATTGTGATATTTTTGAATTTTGATGAATTTAGAAACTTTTAAAATTTTTATGGATACTAGAAAACAAATAGGAAAAAGGAATCAAAAGAAGATTTGGAGATAGTTGGATTATAAAGATGAAAGTTAAGGGAGTTAGCCCCTGTTTGGTTCAGCTTTTGGAACCCCTAAAAGCACTTTTTTTTCACCGCAAAAGCTATTTTAAGGGAAAAAATGAGTGTTTGGCTGAAAACTTCAAAATCACTTTTAAAGTAGAAATAGCTTTTTTAAAAGTCAAAATACAGCTTTTTCAGAAGCTAAAATTTGGAGCTTTTCAGAAAAGCCCAAATTCAACTTCTTTGGGTAGATGAATTTTCGTCACATACGTATATAACAAATTTTACGTCTTTTAAGTTTATGTGGTTTACTTATGTATTCACTTACACACGACTCATCTTCTCTCACAACGTATGCGATACCCCAAGGTTTGTTCCTCCTTCAGCTGTTGGTGGGAGTGTTGACGCAGACGAAGGTCTGCGTATGATGTCTATGTTAACCAACGCAAACCTTTGTCTGCGTTAAACGCAGACGTCTATGACAACATAACGTTTATTTTACTTTGTTCCATGTCTCTTGGTAACTCTTTCGAGTCGACTCAGTACGTAGGTTGGAAGTTTGAATGACAACAGTGCTACTGCTAGTTTTTGTTAGTTTGGTTGTTGTGAGATCGTGAGTCTGCTCGGTTGAGTCTTGTTATGATCAATGTTTCCTATAGGCATAGGACTGCCATGTCAGGATCTTACAGGCTAGCTCAAGAACCTTGGGGGGATGACAATTGATCATGTGGTCGACAAAATTTAACCCTTAGAATATTTATTCTTGAAATAAGACAACGTGGAGGGACTGCCTAAACAATAATCTCATCAAGTGTTAGCTTTAGAACAGTAAAATGATGAAGAGGTCAATTAGCTTCCCATTAGTCTAATCATTTTATCTTGTTTTGTTTTGTTCTTTTTCGTGGGTATATCCAAAGCAACCTGCTACTCTTGTACATGGTACTTTGTTATGTTTAGATTCTTGAACTCTAGAATCTTCGGCAATAGGACACAGTCGTGCCACACCCTGCCTCACTTTGCGACCAGAGCAGCTATGCTCGTGAGAATCAACACTCTTCTTCAAGGTTACTCTGGCATTAGATTTGAGATTTTAGAAGCTATAAGAAGATGAGATATCTCTTCAAATTATTTCCTACAAGATGGTACTTTGCATGTTGGTATACTTTAAAAATTATTTAGCATAAATAATTTTTTATAAAATAAAATATAGTTAAAATTAATAAAAGTGCTTTTTATTTTTATGTTGCCAAACAGTCTACTGTATGAAGCTCTTTTTAAAAAG
>JANIHZ010000009.1:515692-532094 GCA_027478365.1 Erythroxylum rufum | reverse complement strand
ACAACAACAACATAATTCAAAATTGTAAAATAAATATTGCAACAATTATCAAATAATCAATGAATTACATATACTATTCTTATTATACTATAGGGGCATTTCCGTCATTAACACTATTTTCTGTTCTGTCCTCGGCAACCAAACACATTTTTGTACTCAGGACGAACACAATTATCTCTGTTCTGTCCACCGCAACCAAACATCTCACTGTCTTCAATTCTTGTTCTGTTCCGTCCTGTCTTGTTCCGTCTCGTCCCGTCCTTATCTGTTGAAGACGTTAACCAAACAAAGCAATAAGGTCATGGCTGCAAATGTTTCCCTTGTGAGACAATGAAGGCAGGAGGTTCTTGAGATTTCAACAGTGATCAAGCTTGTCAATGACAACAATATTGTATAGTAGTAAAGATAGCTTTTGATGACACATGAGGTGCAATGAGGCAAGATTGAGGATGTTCTTCGGTTCGTCTTAATTATAGTTTCTGATGACACATGAGGTGCAATGAGGCCAGACTGAGGATGTTCTTCGGTTTGTCTTAATTATTAGTGTTTCAACCGCCTGATAAAACAGGAGCCAATACAAAGCATACTTTATTAGCAGGTTAATTGGTATTGATGACTAAAACAAAATATCTAGTCTCCATTTTGTTTTTTTAATGTAAAATAAATATATAAATACTCTTCAAAGAGAAGTAAGTTTACAAGAACAAAACAATTATAGAAACATACAAATGAAAGTTACAAAGTTAAATATCTTTGACTTGAATTTGAGCCAAATCAAGGTCTCTGCTCCTTGTCGATTGGAGTTTTGACCTGGAAGCCTCTCTTTCATCGAAGAAAATCCATTGATAATGAGTTGTTTAGCTACAAGTTTCCCTTGCTATGATGACAAATACCTAATCATTCTCAAGTAGGCATCCTCTGAGTGTACCTACTCCTACGACATATATAAATTGTCACGAAAAATCTTTACAATCCGCAGATTTTGTTGTTTTTTTTGTAGTGTATAGAGGGGTTCTAAATGATGCCAATTATCATACCATAATGATATATTCATCCCATTGCCTATGATATAATTTTTACATTATATATGTGATTCCTTGACCCGAAATTTGCTTAGTGTCTAAAAACTTATTGTCTTTGGTTTAATTTTTCATATGTTATTACCTTTGAGGAAATGGGTGTGCGTCCATTTTATCCAAAGTGATTCTTTATCATTGAACAATATCCAGATTCTTTTGATCAAAAGCACCTTATTCATTGCTCTTATAAATGTGATTCCAACCCTACCTTTTAAGGAGGCAAAAAGACTAGAAAAACAAACTACAAATGATACATTCTTGAAATGGTTCTACCAGATCTATCCTGATCTAGTATAGTACTTATCCTTTATAGAGGAGTAGTGAATTCATAATACCCTAATGGAAGATTTGGGTCAAAATTTGCCACGCAGTCAACAGCATAGTTTCCTTCTCGATAGGGCTGGACAATTCTGACCTCCCAAAATCTTTTGGTCAAATTTTTAATATTAGAAACCAAGGTCTAGTTGCAATATACTGAAGGATTGACCTCATCAATAAGCTTAATTACGCATGTACTATCATCAACCTCCAAAATCACTCTTCTAGCTCTTGAACTCCAAACCTACTCCAAACCCTTAAGAGCTCCCCAAAGCTCTAAAGCTATAAGAGTGCAATTACCAATACGAAAGGCTGGTAAACATAAATATGTCAATTTAACTTAGGCCCTCATCATTTTTTTTAATTCTAACCTTAAGGACAAAAAATTCTTCAACAACTTTTCTATGAATTTTAAGGTGTCTCAAGGGAGTGTTAGATGGGAGCTCTAGTATAAATGGAGGTTGCTAAGGACTAAACTTCTAAGTTGTGACCTAACGTATAGGATAATAATATATTATACCACCTACCCACCATTTTATATATGGGGTTAGACAGAGGTTGAAAATCCCTAAATGATAATCTCTTTGTGGTTATTAGGATCTCCAGATATTTGAAGGGAGGTAATTCATGCTTGAATCCAATTGTAAGAATTAGGAGCTTACTACTGAAAATATAAAAACTACTTTTATTAGGATTAAACCCTAGGCATTAGAGCTTATTGAATTGATGCAGAGATTTTGAAAACACATTGATAAATTATGAGGTGGTGCCATATTGAATTAAGAAATCATCAGTAAAGGATAGGTTAAATATTCTAAACTTCTCATATTTGTAGTGATATCTAAATTTGGTCTCCCCAAAAATATTCTTAGAAATAATTCTAGTGAAGGATTTAATATATAAGGTGAACAAATATAAAGATAAGGGGTTGCCTTATCTAAGACCCTTTGATCCTTTGAATTGAGGTATTGGATTGTAACACAATGTTTCAACCATCTCATGTAATTACTTGGAAATCCCCATACTTCTATGATGTTGAATAAGAAATCCTAATTTATAGAATCAAAAACCTTATTAAGGTTAATCTTTAATGCATAAATCTTAATTTCCTCCCTCTTATAGTAGTTTTTAAATAGCTTTTATGCAATAAAGATTTTATCACTACTATCTTACTTTGGAGTTCCTTAGCTAAGATTGATATATTTTTAAGCATAAGTTTCAATCCAGAAGCCGATAGTTTAGCAATGGTTTTATAAGCCATATTTCAATAAGAATTATGAAATCTTTAGCAAGCAATATAATAGTAAAAGTCAATCCCTCGACGAAGCAATATGGATATAACAAAATCCTAAAATTACTAAATGGCATAAAATAATTAGTAAGAGAATATTTAGTGAATATGAATAAAATAACATAAAATAAAACATGATTAAGAGAATAATCGAGAGAACAAAAATAAAAGTAATTTGTCAAAGAGAGAATTCAATTTTAAATAAAAGTAATTTGTCATTGTTGGAATTCAACCATGATCGCATCACGGGTGCAGCGGAAATTAAAACTTTTACGGATTCCGAGCGGATCCCGATAATTGAATAAACTTGAATCAAAACAATATTCGATTTAAAATCCAACCTTGTTCGCTTTCCGGAGAAAACTTTGAACCTTTTTCTCTGAGTGATCAATCACTAGCTGTCTACTTGTTCAGCCTCTAATGGTATCCACAGAGCAATTTCCAAACCTGCCTTTGGAGGAAGAAGACAAAAGTGCTAACTTTCATAAAGCTCTCCCTTTAAATAGAAAAATCAAGATAGTCTATTATTAAAATTAAAACTCCTTCATTATAATAAAAATCAAATTCTAATTCTAATTAATTTAATTTTAATAAAATCAAATATCTAATATTTGATTCTCAAAGTTTATAATTAAGTCCAACTTAATTAAATTGATTTTTCTTTCACAAATTGCTCTTTGATGTGTGACCCATTAGGTTCCTAACATATTGACAATGATTATAAATTCTAATTATAATTCATAATTAGAATTATATTAATTAAAACTCCTTTTAATTTATCTTTAATTCTCCAATTAAACAATTTATAATCATAGATCAAGATTGACATCTAACAATGTATCAAGACCACCCAAATATCATAAATGTCAAAGTGGTTTGACTTAACTTTTTCATACATGGTTATGATGTATAATTTAATCCTTTCGTTATCTAATTTTCCAATTGGATAGAGTATGAATATAGTATCTACTCTTTTGGTCCAATCATTTTTGTTCTTACTAATTAGTAATTGATTTATAATTGAAATTTAAAAACGCATTTTCAAATGTCAATTCACTTTGGCCAGAGAATTCCATAAATCACTAATAATTAAGATCAGTAGAATATTCTCTCTAATTACTTTAGAGTGACGAATTCTTTATTGACTGACTCAACTATCTCCATATGGTTAATACTGTATCCAATTATTACTGACTGAATTATCTTAGGACGGTTTATAAGTAGCATCGAAATATAGTAATTCTCACACAAAATACCTTAGTAATCTCAAGTCTAAGGATCAATTATGCAACCATTATTATGATAATCTATAGACACATAAGTAATATTTCATTTAAGATTCTCATAATCGGGTCAGTTCAGTGATTTAATCACCCACGCATTAGTATAAGTATCTCCATACTTTAATTTAAGAGGTCAATTACTTTGCTCATAAGAAAGAAACATAATGTGTGCTAGTTTTACCGTTTCAATAATATCCCGTCTTGATGAAACTACAACTAGGAACATTTATGAATACTACGTAAATATAAATTGAATCTCACAATTATGATCTCATCATAATTTCAATTACACATTAATTATTCCAAAGATTTTATCTTTAATATTAAAACATCAAATGAAATTAATACATAAAGATAAAGAATGTCTTTATTAATAATTTTGTCACTAAACTACAACCAAAGCAATTGACTAGAGGATATAAACCGACTTATATTACAGGAATTTAATAATGTAGATATAAACGAATCAATTAGATAGTACATTAACCATTACTCATCACGACTATAATCACAATATATAATTGAGTTTCTAAACATATCATATTGAACACATAAAATTAATAAAATCTGAACACATCACATTAGAATTTATTAACTTTATGCCATGTGTTTAATGTTTTTTTTTGTAACTGAATAAAAAGAGAATAAAATGACAACCAAACCAAGTAACCAACCACGCCGATGTCAATCACATTATACCTTGTAACATTAACAAGAAAAACGCATATGTTGAGTTGAAGAAATGTAGTTAGTATATCATCGATGTTAAGCTCCAAGAAATGGAAAGTAATTAACATTAGGAGCTCAAGAAAACCACAAATGTGAAGCAAGGGGCTTTAGCTGCATAAGTAGTAAGATGGACACATACCTAGTTCGGATTCTAAAGTGAAGTTCAATAAACCAAAAATTCCATCATATACAATGGCAAAACTGAGGACTTCTACAGGATCCTAAATCCTATCTAAGGATTCAGCATTCTATACAGTAAATGCTTTATATAAAAAGTCGACAAAAATAATGTGAAAACTATAAGCTACTACACTAATTGTTCTTGTAAGACCCCAAGGGACGATGATATCAACCTAACGAGGAAGCATGCTTCTAAAGATGGGACCATCTAGCTAAAAGCTTGTTAACTTAATAGCCCTTCTCTGTCACTAGCCCTTTCTACTCTCCCTTCTCACCAGCCTTTTTACCTTTTTACCCTCCCACAAAAATAGCCTTTCTGGGCTAGTTTCTCCTCCCACCAACCTTTGTTTTGTTCCCGCTTGTTTTGCCATCGTACGATCATCAAGAGTTTCCTCCCGCCGGCCAAGCCTGGTTAGGGCTGAGAGTAACCAGGATGGAAGTAGGTGAATCTTCTAACCTGAAGGAAGATTTTTCGACGTTGACGCGAGAATCTGTTCTACAGAAACCTTTGAAAGTAGGTAAATCCAAAACATAGGAAGTCATAAGGAGCAAGCCAGTGATTAAGAATGAAGTGACACCCAGTAAAGCTCGGAAGAAACAATTGGTTCACGCTCCAAACAAGGTAACCTTGAAACACTTCCCTAATATGATGAGGGATGGTATTATGTGCCCCCAAAAGGAACTTCTTGAAGCAAGAGTGAATGCGTGGTCTTCGGCCGTCATTGGCTTCTTTTGGAACAAGAGACCAACATTCCCAGTGGTGAATGCTTAGACTAAAGCCAGATTGAGTCATAAGGGTTTGGAAAGGGTACTACTTAAGGAAGATGGGATGTTCCTTTTTAAGTTTGAAAGAGATTGTAATCTGTCGGAGATCATAGAATATGGATCTTGGCTTATAGGCAATCAGCCTGTATTTCTGCATCGATGAAGACCAAGATTGGAAATAGATAGAGAGGGGATTGAGACCTTTCCGATGTGGGTACAATTGCACAACTTGCCAATGGAGTTATGGACACTTGAGGGGTTAAGTTACGTGATTAGCTCCTTAGGCAAACCGATAACCATAGATACTACAACAGCTAATAGGAAAGAGTTGGCTATTCCAAAGTGTGTATTGAGATTTCGAAGGAGGCTCAGTTACTAGATAGTTTGACAGTGCTGAGTTTGCATGCCAATGGAGCGATGGCTCATAAGAGAATTCCGGTGTCTTATCCCTGGAAACCAATTGCTAGTAAAAAGTGGCAACCGATTGGAAAAGTCTTTCACACGGGGTATCATAATGAATTAATAGAACATGACAAAACAGAACTGAGAACAAAAGAAGTAGATACTCAGAGTGGAAATACAGAAGCTAGTAGATTAGGGAAACAAATTGGGGAGGTTATGTTCCAAACAAATGCGTATAACAACCCAGGGATGGAGAATCATTCATCTGAAAGATCTAGCTACAGTCATCTGGCAAGGAGTGGAGAGGATTAACTGCCTACAAGTGCTAAGGTCGCAGAGACAGGTTTGGAGGATGATCCTGAGAGAAGGGGTCCTGAAGATAAGGAGGAAATGGAGACTATAGTACCCGATCAAAACACTAATATAGGTAAGGAAGTACCTTCTGAGTTAGAAGAGTTTGAACTTATTCGAACTATAGTATTAGTAGTTAAAAGAAATGTGGCGAGGAAAAAAGGTAGGAAGAAAAACAAAGAGGTGATATCCTCGGAATGTCTCTCTTAATATGGAATACGAGGGGGCTGAATGATCCCTCAAAATAATTAGTACTTAAAAAACTCATCAAGGAAAAGAAACCAGTGTTGATTAGTTTATTGAAAACTCATTTAAATATACTAAATATTCATAATTTTTAGGGAATCATTAGAGGAGTTTGTCCAACCATAGGTCGCATTTTAATGGGTGTATCATATGCGTTTATAATTCTGATCCGATGGGGGTACTAGTTAAAGAGGAGAGGGATCAGATTATTCATATGTCTTGCAAGATCAAAGGTCTATGTACAAAATTTGTTTTACCTCTTATATATGTGGCCTACTTTGCTTTCCAACGCAACAACTTATGGAACTATTTACAAAGAATACATAACACTGTCAATACCCCTTGGATGGTGGTGGGTGACTTTAATTATATTTTAAATTCTGAAGAGGCTAAAGGTAGAAAGATATACACGTTAGCAGACACGAAGGAACTCACTAATCTGTTTAGCAGTTGTGGAGTTGACAGATTTACACTCTACTTGATGCTTACATGGTCTAATAACCAACAAAGGACCATGCTGGTTTGGAAAAAACTGGATGGTTGCTTAGTAAATTCAGAATGGCTCGATAAGTTCTCGCAATCGTTTGTTCACTATGGAGAAAATCTAACCTCGACTCAGTGTTATCAACTAATCCAATGTAGTGTTAAGGTAAAGAGAAGAGGACCTTCATTTTGTTTCTTTAATTGATCTATTCAACTGGAGGGATTCCAGGAACTCATGACCAGATGTTGGCAGCAGGAGATCTAGGGGTATAAGGCATTTCAGTTGATGCAAAAACTGAAAAAGGTGATAAATGTAGTTAAGATTTTTGTTCGTACTAAAAATCAGAA
This sequence comes from Erythroxylum rufum, assembly GCA_027478365.1. NCBI lineage: Eukaryota > Viridiplantae > Streptophyta > Magnoliopsida > Malpighiales > Erythroxylaceae > Erythroxylum > Erythroxylum rufum. Next base: position 524,619 of record JANIHZ010000009.1, on the reverse strand, counting down.
GGTGTCGACGATGAAGCTGCAGATTCTACAAGCACAAGAAGTGTGCTATACTAATCCGGATGATGTTAATGGTAGAGTAAAAGAACAAAACCTACTTAGAGAGTATGTACAGGCCTTAGCAGTACAGAACTCCAGTTAAAGGTAGAAAGCGAGACTAAATTGGCTTAGGGAAGGAGACGAAAACACCAAGTTCTTCCATGCTTCTATTTTGGCCAGACATAATTATAATAGAGTTGTGAACTTGCAGGATAGTAATGGAATCATTTAAATTGATCAGGAGACGTTGCTGGAAATGGCTAGATCATATTTTTCAAAATTGATGGGTCCTGAAGTGGTGGAACTACCCTCTGCCAATATGAAGAGAATGCTGGAGGGTGGCATAAAGGAGGATCGGAAGGATGTCTTAATCTCTTCTTTCTCTCGTAACAGCATAAAAACCACAATATTCAAATTGCACCCTTCCAAAGCCCCAGGATCAAATGGGTTCACAACTAGTTTTTTTTTTTCAACAGACTTGGAATATCACAAGCCAATTAGTTATTAAAGCAGTATTGGAATTCTTCAAGAATGCAGTAATGTTGCAGGAATTAAATAGCACCTTTATATGCTTGGTACCGAATAAGAAACATATGAATCTGGGAGAGTTTTGTCCTATCTGATGTTGCATCTTAATATACAAGGTAATTGCAAAACTATTAGCAGATAGATTAAAAGGGGTATTCATGGAAAAAATAGAAATCACCCAAAGAGCTTTTGTTCTTGGCAAGAACATAGGAGACAACATCCTTCTATTACAATAATTAGTTAAAAATTATTCTGGTAGGCAAACTAAAGGATGTATGTTGAAGATCGACTTCTACAAAGCTTATGATACAGTTAATTGGAGTTTTGTGAGATCTATGATGGAAATCTTAGAAATGCCTAAGGTATTTATAAATTAGATTATGGAATGTATTCAGACTTCTAATTTAAGTGTGTTGGTTAATGGAATTCCCTCCAAGACGTTCAAAAGTGCTAAGGGATTGAGGCAAGGGGATCTGTTGTCCCCTTATATTTTTGTTGTGGTTATGGAAGGTTTGTCTGGACTCATCAGAGCCTTAACAACTTCAGATGGTAATTTCCAGTATCACCAGAAATGTCAAGAGCATAAACTCACACACCTTATGTTTGTTGACGGCCTCATGATGTTTTGTGTTGCTGATGTAACCTTGGTGAATATACTTATGAACTCCTTAAAGACTTTCTTGAAGTGGTCTGGCCTTGGAATCAATATGGAGAAAAGTAGTTTGATGCTATCTGAAGATGTGCAGAATCCTAGTAATTTTAGCAGCACAATAGGACTAAATATCCAGCCCCCATTTATGAGATACCTTGGGGTAACGATTTCTCCTGTTAAGTTAAAATATGCAGATTGTAAAACAAAGTTCTCTCTTGGCAAAATTGGTTTCAATCCTACGCAGGGTGTATCACTCTAATTATTTTGATACTGAGTAGCCTTCATACACATTGAATAGCCCATATGGTTCTTTCACAAAAGATTGTCAAGGAGATTAATAGATTGTCAAGGAGATTAATAGACTGCTAAAAGTCTTCTTATAGTCTGGAAGTGATGACACAGGGAAAAAGGCTAAAGTTAAGTGGAGTGATGTCACAATCCCTAAAAGATTAGGAGGGATTAACATCCAATCAATTGGTTCTATGCAAAAAGTCATACTTAGTAAGAAATTGTGGCGACTGGTTTCAGACAAGGAAGCATCGTGGACAAAGTAGATCCATCAAATTCACCTACAATGTTATAACTTTTGGTAACTTGAAAGATCTCAGCATTTTTCTTGGTTTTTTAATGAGATGTTGAAGATAAGACACCTACTATATCCCCATATCAAACATCGTATACATGGAGGGGTATACTTGGGTTTGGTTTGATTATTCGCTAGAGATTAGCCTCCTAAGAGACAACCCAATATACTCTCATCTGTAATAGTGTTTACCATTAGAAGAGAGTTTCTAAGTTAATAGTGGAGGGAGGTTGGAGGAGTAACTTTAGGAGATTTTCTCTTCTGCAGGAGCATCTACCCTAACTAGGGGATAAATCATTAACTGATTCCATCTGTTGGGTACCTAGCCCAAATGGCTTTATTGCAAATGAATCTTGTCACCGTATCTTCAGGAATGAAACCAGACAGGTCCCTTGGTATGAACTCATGTGAAGAACTTCATGTACCCAAAAGCATTCGTCATTGCTTGGCTAACCATTAAAAATAGGCTTAGAACTAAATGTTAATGGTTTAATACGACAGATAGAGGATGCGTTCTCTGTAATGAAGCAGATGAGGACAGAAATCACCTCTTTTTCATATGTGCTTATGCCAAATCCATTTGGAGTAGAATTAAACATATGGTGGATGTTGTGAATCACTTATATGAGTGGGAAGGAACTTTGAGCCGGTTTATAAATCGAACAAAAGCTGGAAAAGAAAATGCTATCTTTCTTAAGGTTGCCTTCATCACTTCCATTTATAGGATTTGGAAAGAAAGGAATTGTAAATTCTACAAACAAGTTGAAGAAGACAAACATCAGTTAGCGGATAGGATACTGAATGAAATACGAACTATAGTAGTGGCAAAGAAAGTTGACTAGTTGTTAACACCAAGTATGAGAACTAAATTGAACCTCTGAAAGTTGGATATTTAAAGATTCCAACGTATTGTACTTTTTGAACTCTCCTTTGGTTCTTAGTACCTTTTGTTCTACTTGAGATAGACATGTTTTATAACTAGTCTATCTCATGTTTTGTATCTAATGTATAGTTTGTAATAGCGAGCTATTGTTAATAGAATACTTTTTAAATTTAAAGAAGAAGTTAAATCCCCCAACTTTCATATATCACTCATGCCCTAACAATAGGTGGAAGTCATTTGCCACTTTTTATACATATATAGAGGCAGCATATGTCCCTTAATGCGTTGGCAATTAGGCAATCATTACTAGCTTTTGCTTCTGTATAGTACCCACCTTAACTGGAAAAGACGCGAAGATCCCATGAACATAATTCCGACAACTCTAACAAAATCATGCGAAGGAAAAAGTGTCCAAAATTACACTTTCAAGTGTCCAAGGTACAGGAAACTCTATGCTGATATTTCTTTCTTCCCTGGAAAGACCAAGTTTCTCCTATAAAACCGCCCAACTATACCCCAAAACTTTTCTTTCGTATCTTGACATCTGTGTTATATCAAATTTATTATTTTCACCGGAAACCATGCTTCAATTTTTACCGATTGAATTATGCCATGGTCAAGTTGCACTTTTAACTCGTTAAATTATACCCTCTAATAGATCATCAAATGTCGAGATGTGTTAAACCCTATGCTTTATAAAGCAAAAAGTACATGGCGATTCCACTAACTCACTAGTTTACAGCTTTAAAGAAAAGAACGTGAGGCTATAAATGCCCTCTTTCACACATAAAAAAGACGTCAGCCCAACTACCAATTACCAATACATCATAGGTAAATGGTTGAAAAAGTTGCATAAAATGTCATAATTTAATATGCTAGGGAATTTACCTTGACAGTATTGTCATCGTACATAATCCATTGCTCATGCTCAGGATTATATGCAAAGCAATGATAATGTTGGCCATAGTAACAAACCTAATGTTGGAAAAGAAATATGTGAAATAAAGAGATGGTCGCTAATTAATAAGCATTTCATCAATAATGAACCAATCGATATTTCGGGAATATAAACAGATATAACAAGGAGGCAACGATAAGTTCAACTAGGAACCATCTAAAATTGTCAATATTGCAAAATTTGGAGCTGTTTTTTCTTAAAATTTGCAAATCAGCCAAGAGCTTTTGACTTAAAAACTCCAATTTCAAAGAAAAATGTTTGATTTGATGCATCATTCTTGACTTAACTTGACTCACCTACCTTATGGTTGTAACAATTGAGGGGTTTTTTAACTATTACATCCAACTGCTTCTTAGTGTATTTATAATTTGGTATCTTCTTTCTTGTTTGTCTATAAAGCTTTTCATTACAAGGTTTGACTTAGTTATATGTATACGTTATTCTTCAAATGTAATTTCAAAATCACCATGGTACTTTCCAATCAAAGAATAATAAATGTTTCCATAACCAACACAACTAAATGTCATACTTTTTGGGCCACTCGAGATACATACCACTGGTACCAAGTTATGTATGTTCTTTGGATCCAGACCATAGTAAAGAACACTAGTATCAATCTCAGTAATTAGGGCTGCCAAAGTTGCTGCAATATCATCAACGATTTCATATGTATTCTGCAGCCCAAAGTTGTCGGGGTGTTTGATAGCCCAAAGGGCATCACCACAAATTTGCAGTGACCCTCATAGGTTCTAAATGCAGGCTTTGGGATGTCTTCCATCCTTAACCGGATCTAATGATAGCTAAAGTTTAAGTCCAATTTTGAAAAGAATTTGACCCTATTTAACTCGTTAATTACTACTATCGAGTAACGATGTTTTACTGTCACTCGAGCGCCCTGGTAATCTACGCAGAAGCCCCAGCTCCCATCCTTCTTCTTAACCATTAATGCCAGACTTGAATAAGGGTTAGTGGATGAATGAATAATTCCTGTTGTAATCATTTCCTTGACCACCTTCTCAATCTCATTTTTTGGTAATGCGGGTAACGATAGGGCTTAACATTAACTGGGGAAGTTCCTAGTTGCAAGTTAATTACATAGTCAATGTCTATTTTAGGAGGCAGTGTTGTTAATGTTTGGAACACCTTATGATTATTTATTAGCACCACTGGACTATCTCTGAAACTGCCCTAGTAACTTCTTTAAGGAGTTCCATCTGACACATCTCCACAATTAGCCCCACTCTTTCTCGTTGGATTTTCCTAGTTATGGCCTTCAATGAGACACCTTCCTTGGACAAGCTGGGGTTTCCTTTTAACATAACTAGAGAACCACTAACACATTTAACACAAATGGAAAACCACTAACACAAAATTCCATCACCAGGTTACACTAATTCACCTCCATATTTCCAATACTTCCTAACCATTGCATCCTAAGAATAATATTGGTACTGCCTATTTCCAAAGGCAGAAAATCCTCAATAATTGTTAATCTCTAAACCTCAATCTTTACTCCATTACGAATTCCCCTCCCTTTAACTGCTACACCATTACATATAATTACCCCATAATTGTAAGTAGAAATGAGTGGTACCTTTAGTTCCTCAATGATCTCTAATGATAGGAAATTATGTGTAGCCTCGCAATTGACCATCACTGTCATGTCTCTACTAGCCAATGTCCCTCTCATCTTTATAGTGCCTCGTGCGGTCAGGTCAAGCATCAAATTGAGAGAGAGCTATATAGCTTCCATCATGTATACCTCAACATTCTCATCCTTGTCTCCTAAAATCTACCCGTTGTCCCTCAGCTCCATGCTCTCCTTCTCTCCTTCTCTTTCTTCGTTGGTAATGAGCAAAATTAGAAGCTCCTTTTAATATATGTGGCCTGGTTGGTATTTTTCTTTGCATGAATAATATAACCCCTATGCCCTTCTTTCTTAGATCTTGGCATCAGCAAGCTGGATCTATCATCGGCCGCCTTCTATTGTGGTTCTCACCACAAGTTGTCTACATGACCCGATTGTTCAACAAAGCTTCTAAGGTTAAAGTCTTGACTTCTTCTTGGTTCAAATTTTGACCTAAGAAACCCCTTCCTTCTCCCGACGAACTACGCTTAAGAGAAGTTGGTCCAGTTGGGCTTCCTTTATACTTGGGCTTCCTTTATGTTTGATGGTCCAGTTCTTTTCTTCAATCATTTGGGCTATATTCATAAGATTTTTGGTCCCAATTGGGTTCATCAAATGTAACCCATCTATGATCTCTGCCTTCAACCCTTTAACAAAAGTGGATTTGAGCATCTCCACAGGCAGTCTTGTAAGCGGTGTCAAGAGTCTCTCAAACTCTCCCAAAGCAAGGAGGGGCTTAAAGTAAGGGGACCCATTATCCCTTTACTTGTTTGTGCTTTGTATGGAGGTTTTTTCAACTCTCCTCGCAAATAACATATGCAGGCATCTAGAGTTCCAGTTTCATGACAAATGTAAAGGTATGAAGCTCACACACCTAGCTTTTACTGACGACTTGCTATTGTTTTGCAAAGCTGAGAAAACTCAATAAATCTAATCTTGCAAGTGATGAAGGAGTTCTAATAGATCTTAGGCCTAAGATGTAACCCACTGAAGAATTGTTTTTACTTATCTTGCAACTCAAATAGAGAGGATGCTTCTACAGCTATCGAGATGGGATTAAAATAAGAGAGTTTACTATTTAAATACTTAGGGATACCAATTTCTCAAAGAAGAATCAATGTTGTAACCTTTATTGGACTTCATTAATGGAAGAATCAACCAATAGAGTAATCAGTTCCTTAGTTATGGTTGTAGGCTACTATTGATTCAGACAATACTAAGCAATCTTACTACTTATTGGATCAACCATTTATCCATCCCAAAAAGTATCCTCAAGGAAATAGATAAGAGACTTAGAGAATTCTTGTGGAATGACTCAAACTAAGGAAGAAGCAAAGCGAAGATTAGTTGGAACAAAATTTGCAGACCTAAGCAGTAGGGGGTCTGGGAATCCGTTATGCAAGGATGATTCACAAGGTGAGCAGGGGATGGAATTTGTGGTGGTTGTGCTACAAAAAGGAGGATTTATGGGTGAAATGGATCCATAAAGTATTCATAAAGCGTAAGAGTATTTGGATCTTAAAGTCAACACAAGACATGTCAGGAACTTTAAAGGAAATCCTACAAACAAGGCAATGGAAGCAAAATTAGGTATTCCACAGGATTGGGAATGGAGAAAACACATCTTTTTGGTATGATAATTGGCACTGTAAAGGTCCCCTATATAAGGTGGAAGAGGTATAGCTCTTGAAATTGATGGTGAATCCATAAACTAAAGGAAGTATGTTAATTACTAATAATTAGTGGATATGGCCCTTCCATAATAATAAAATGCCAGACTTATAATGGAAGAGTTAACTAAATGCTAGGAAGGAGAGTAAGATGAAATTCAGTGGCTAGCAGATAACTCAAGGAAGTTTTGTAGCATCCCACTCTCACAAGGCTCGTACTCAAAATCCTGAATGATATCTAAATATATACCCCACAAGGGTGGGATGCTAGAGCAACTACAACACTAACGTAATCATGGCATGACCCGTTAATATGTAAATTTCACACTATTTAAAAACTCAAATTCTTCATTTCATTTCATAAAACCAAATATATATACATGGTAGCATTTCATATTTCATCCCTAGATACAACAAAAATACCTCGTATATGATCATATTCTAAGTTGAAACCTACTAAAAAAATTTAAATACTTGATCGTCCTCTATCATTTTTTGGAATTTAACATCATCTTTTGAGCATTCTGCCTGAAAACCCTAATAATAATCTAGTTCCTACTATAATTCACAGAGCTCCATAAAGTACTATGATACAATCATATCTCCCAGCTTCGTGTTATGCAGTTTATTATGAATATAAAAAATTTATGCTTTATTACCTACTGGAGAGTACGTCAGAGAAGCAGCTTGCCATATCTTTGTTGTTGTATCAAGTAATAGATAAGTTCGAGCAATCTTCGGTTGCATTGAATTGATAAGCCACAACATCATGAGGGAATTCTTAGACTCCCAGTGATTATAATCAGGAATATTGACATCAAGTCTCTGACTATCACCATTAATGTAACCTTGTAAGCCTCTAATTTTGATGAACAATAAACAAGATCTTAACTAAGCAAGATAATTGGTTCCAACAAGTATCACGAAATTGATTTGAAGTGAAGGATTATCAAAACTTGAAAGGGTTACCTTTTCTCCATTAATCTTCTTTAGAATCACTCAGGACACCGACAGATAGGATTTAGAGACAAATAGAGACTTCTGCCTTTTTTTCTGACAGACTGTTGGAGATCAAACACTTTAGGGAGGATGAATAGAAGTCGACGACATTGGTGGTCTAAGACTCGAGATGAAAAGATGGCTGGAGGGTGGCACATGGACTTCATGTGAGTTAGAAGCCGACAATCTGTGACGGAGCGTGGCAGAGCGTGGCTACAGTAGTGATGTCAGGTCTATCACAAGAAGGGTCACTGTCAGTTCTGAAACAAGGTAGGTGGGCGATGAGAGAAAAAGCACTTTGTTTTTGGACGAGTACAAACTCAGTCGTTCACTATTCTAAATAAAGAGAAATAGCCAAGGAAAACATTTCCAAAAAGAAGAACATGCCTTTAAACCAGACAAGACTTTGATACCATGAAGAAAACAATTCTGTTATTGAATTGAGATATCTATACGTAGGATTTCTATGGTATATATAAAAGAGGCCTAAGAATAATTAGTAGATATTCTTAGTTATCAAATCTCTAAATTATAGGGAGAGATCTCTTAATTATAGGAAGCGATCACTACAGATATTAATTCTCAAATATATACACAGAAATAATCCATATAATAATTCTAGATAACAAATACTCTAGGATATCTACTATAAATATCTTAAGAATTGTTTAGTCAAGGACATCTTGTATTGTCATTTAAATTTCAAGTTGGAGATTTTTCCTCTCAAATTGGACTGGTTTTATTGATTGTAATTATGTCAAGATTCTTACACTTTTTGCAGCTAATTTATAGCATCCCACTCCCGCAAGACCCGAACCCGATATCGACGGTGATATCCGAGCCCGTGACCCACGAGAGTGGCATGCTAGAGCACTCAATTAAAATCCGGTATACATTTTTTTTTTAAACGCTAGCGTTGCAGAAGTTTGTTTCCAAAGTGAGCCAATTAATTTAAAAGTCGATAGAGTGATGTTTCCAATTCAATACAACC
>JANIHZ010000009.1:492891-511324 GCA_027478365.1 Erythroxylum rufum | reverse complement strand
CTCTTTTGGCTTAGAGTCATGACAAGGTTTCATTTTATCGGTTGGACCGATAAATAAAGGCATGGTGCCTTACTTAATTTTTATACTTAATAATTATATATGATTTGTTTTGTAATTGGAGAGGAAAAGATTGGCCAATTGTGTGCTAGGCACAACTGATTACTAATTAAGCGATCCCCGTGCCCTTGATGCTGGTACATGAAAGTCGAGTCGCAGTATCGACACCTTTCTACAGGACTTGCGGGTGATTCCACACCTAAGGTCTGGACACCGACGAGATCATCACCTAGGGTCATGGCGCTCTTGTCGACTGTAGTCTGAACTCACCACGGACGAAAGTTGAGCCAACACTGAGTATCAGTGGGTGTGCGCATTAGTTTGGCCGACTAATGATGTCACACATGATTGTTTTGGCTTATCCTGATATTGGCTTTCATATCGAGATTTGATTGATACATATGATGCTTTTATGCTTCTGTGTACTGGAACTGGAACCTATGTTCACCTGACACGTGAGTTAATAGGTTAGGCCTGTATGGTTCCTAACCAATATACGTTGAGTCATAAACTGGGCCTATGTATTTTCTATGTGATATATATTCACTTCATAGGTTATTTACACCGTCTTGGTATGAATCGAATTTTATTTGTGACATATGTTTTTCCTGCTCATTGAGTTCCTAGTGTACTCACCCCCTCTGCTTTCCAACTATGCAGGTTAATTTAGTGAGTTTGAAGCTCTGAGTAGATCGTGCGATTTTTTGACATTTTCAGGGTATTACCGCACGTGGGTAATTTCCTATTTTGTACTTTTATTGTCTAGTAGCTCATGAACTGTGTTTATGTAGATACGCTTTATGATTTTGTAAGTTAATACGCTTTATGATTTTGTAAGTTGACTTTTGATTGCCTTGTGTTTTATAAAAGATTTTATATATGAACTTTTGATACTATTGTTGAAATTGCATTGAGTTAAGATTGCCTGGAGTTGAGATTGCCTTGAGTGAACTTTAAAGTTCTAAAGTTGTTATTGGATGTGAATATAGAAGTGTGCTTAAAAATGTTTGCAGCTCGTGAAATTTTTAAAACACGGCCGTTGTGTTGCCTAAATTTTTCAAAAAAAAAAAGAAAAATAAATATTCAGTTAGCCTTACATAATTGGATTATGGATATCGTGAGTATCCTTAGGCCGGTTATGCAACGGTTGTCATGGGCCCGATGTGGTACCGGGTCGTGATATAAGCATTTTCTTACTTATTCTAATTACTTTATTATATATAATGGCTAGTTTGATTTATTCTTGTACTTATCTTTTTTTTGTGTATTTATTTACGTTTTTTAATCTTTTATTGTTAATCTTTACCATATTTTATATGTACTGTATTACGTATTGCATTACATATTTTTATAGTTTTATTTATATTTTGTATTATTTGTGGGTCTATCGAAAATAGTCTCTTTCTATTAGATTGGGGTAAGACTGCATATTACTAGACATCGGACTCGACATTTCAAGAGGACCTTTACCGAGCGTTATTGTTATTGTTTTTGTTTATATATTGTAAGTATCAGGAATGTGTATGATAAGAATACAAAATATTACAAAACAAAGAAGTGATTTAAAATGTAGAAAACTTTAAAACACAGCCTTATGTTCCTAACATGAAATGATTTTGAAGTGTAGAGGAAGGAAGGAGTCGAATATTATGAATTAATTAATACATGTCTTTAATTTGTCACGAAAATCATGAAGTTAGAACGAAAGATCACCATAAGACTTAGAAGTGAAATCAATACACTATCGTGTGTTTCTAAACATAAGAGCACGTGGGCTGGGCGGACAAGTGGCATCGGCAGCCCCTCTCGTGAGTGTGGGAGTAGGTGCTAACTAATTCCTCACTATTCAACCAATAATTGGGTAATTAAGTACAAGTGACTCGTAGTAATAGACTAATTAGATTTATAGTCATAACTTATAATTAGATTTCAAGAGGACTTTTACCGAGTGTTGTTATTGTTTTTGTTTATATATTGTAAGTGTCACGAATGTGAGGAAGTAGTTCGAAGTAGGTGCGAACTACTTCCTCGTTCGTTGGGTAATTAAGCACAAGTGACTCATAGTAATAGAGTAATTGGACTTATAATCCTGTGATCACATGACAAAATTAATTAACTCAAACCAAATCGGATTGTTTAATTATAAGTAGCAGCCTCCACCCAGTTATCAGTCGTCACAGACACTCTTCTTCCTTTCAGATCTCTAAGGTTTCTCATTCAACCTTCTTCTGTTGCTAATATCTGCAACTTTTCAGTGCCCAATAGCAAACAGTATGTTACGTCTTATGTTGCTGCACTAATTCCACTACTTGAATACTAAGTCCAAGTTCTTTTCCATTTTCCTGTACAATTGTGGTTTGTCAGTTCTATAAGCTGGTGACTTGTTTTTCTATTTTGTTACAAAGTATGATCTTTCTTTTGGTTTTGCTCTTGATGGATCTGTATTCTTTTTATGTTGTTCTTGCCTAATCTTATTATGTGTTGTTCATCATCAGCTTGAAGCTTCGCTGGTGAATTTGAAATGGGCGCCCCATACACACCAAAGAACATCCTCATCACTGGAGCGGCTGGCTTCATTGCATCTCATGTGTGCAACAGGCTTATCAGAAACCATTCTGACTACAAGATTGTGGTCCTTGATAAGCTTGATTACTGCTCAAATCTCAAGAATCTCCTCCCATCGCAAATGTCTCCCAACTTCAAGTTCATCAAGGGAGACATTGCCAGTGCTGACCTTATCAGTTACATCCTCCTCACAGAGTCTATTGATACAATCATGCACTTTGCAGCTCAGACTCATGTGGACAACTCGTTTGGCAACAGCTTTGAGTTCACTAAGAACAACATTTATGGCACCCATGTTCTGCTTGAGGCCTGCAAAGTCACTGGCCAGATCAAAAGATTCATCCATGTGAGCACAGACGAGGTTTATGGAGAAACAGAAGAAGACGCCGTTGTGGGAAACCATGAGGCTTCTCAGCTACTGCCAACAAATCCATATTCCGCCACCAAAGCTGGGGCGGAGATGCTTGTTATGGCTTACGGCCGATCGTATGGTTTGCCAGTCATAACAACCAGGGGCAACAATGTTTACGGTCCCAATCAGTTCCCGGAGAAGTTAATTCCCAAATTCCTCCTCTTGGCAATGAGGGGAATGACTCTTCCAATCCATGGGGATGGATCTAACGTGAGAAGCTATCTATACTGTGAGGACGTCGCTGAGGCATTTGAGGTTGTTCTTCACAAGGGTGAAATCGGTCATGTCTACAACATTGGGACAAAGAAAGAGAGGAGAGTAATTGATGTGGCAACAGATATCTGCAAGCTTTTCTCAATGAATCCAGACACACACATCAAGTTTGTGGACAATAGGCCTTTCAATGACCAGAGATACTACTTGGATGATCAGAAGCTCAAGAGCTTGGGTTGGTCTGAAAGGACCACATGGGAGGAGGGTCTCAGGAAAACCATGGAATGGTATGTTAATAATCCTGATTGGTGGGGAGATGTTTCTGGGGCACTTTTACCTCATCCAAGAATGCTGATGATGCCAGGAATTGAAAGACAAGATTCAAATGGTTCGGCTTCCTTACCAACGAAAACCAACGCCCAGAGCAGAATGGTAATACCCAATTCGAAGAACAAGCATTCTCTGAAATTCTTGATTTATGGCAGAACAGGTTGGATAGGAGGGCTTCTTGGGAAGCTCTGTGAGAAGCAGGGTATAGCATATAAATATGGAAAGGGGCGCTTGGAGAATCGGTCACAGCTCTTAGCAGATATCCAGACTGTTGAACCAACTCATGTTTTCAATGCTGCTGGAGTGACTGGTAGACCCAATGTGGATTGGTGTGAATATCATAAGACAGAGACAATTAGAACAAATGTTGTTGGTACTTTGACATTGGCTGATGTCTGCAGAGACCGCAACCTCTTACTCATAAATTATGCCACTGGTTGCATTTTTGAGTATGATGATGAGCATCCATTGGGATCAGGCATAGGGTTCAAGACGGAAGACAAACCCAATTTCACTGGTTCTTTCTATTCTAAAACCAAAGCCGTGGTAAGTTATGGTGAGTTAAAAACTTATTTTATTAACTGAGTTGCGTTTGCATAGCTAATAAATATCTTATGTGAATTTTCCAGGTTGAAGAGCTTTTGAGGGAGTATGATAATGTCTGCACCCTCAGAGTCCGGATGCCAATATCATCTGATCTTACCAATCCACGTAACTTCATCACAAAGATTACAAAGTATGATAAAGTGGTTAACATCCCAAACAGCATGACAATATTGGATGAGCTTCTTCCCATTTCAATAGAGATGGCTAAAAGAAACTTGAGGGGCATATGGAACTTCACCAATCCAGGTGTGGTAAGTCACAATGAGATCCTGGAGATGTACAAGGAGTACATTAACCCAAGCTTCAAGTGGGTTAATTTTAACCTGGAGGAACAAGCCAAGGTTATTGTTGCTCCTCGCAGCAACAATGAATTGGATGCCTCTAAATTGAAGAAAGAGTTCCCTCAGATGTTATCAATAAGGGATTCTCTGATTAAGTACGTCTTTGAACCCAACAAGACAACTCAAGAATAAACTCGTATTTCTCCACAAGGCATTTGTGAGAAATTAAAGTTTAAGCATCAACGCATGCTAGTGTTTGATAATATCGTATTCCATTAAACTTTATGCTTTCTTTCTGAATGTAAGATGCCCCTTGTTATTCGCTAGAAAAATGCAGATCTGAAGAGTGACATGAACACGATGGGAAAACTTTGTGTTTGCGTTATAATCAAGAATTGCAAGGAACATGATAGCCTTCCAAATAATGAATTGGTCATGACAGGCCAACTTAGTAAAATGAACCAGTATCAAGTCAGAAGGCAGACCACATGCCGCCATTGCACACGGTGAGGCAATGACTTGCGAGCTTTTTATCTTCCTTATCCAGCTTGGGTACGCCAACTAACTTCATCTGTAATTGCCTATCCTATCCTATCCATGAATATATTAACTCACTCTCTTATTCTCAAGAGAAAAACATCAACAATCCACAGATGATAATTGTCATGGAAACTTTCTTAGATGTAGAGATTATAAATAATTTAAGTCCTCTTACTACACTTAACTTTATTAAAATCTAGTTTAATCCTTTTATCTAATATTTAAATAACTTTATTAAAATCTAGTTTAATCATTTTATCTAATATTTAAATAACATTTACACAAAATTTTAAATGTCTCACTTAATTTAACTAAAAGAAATATAACAAAACTAACCTTTTATAAAAGATATGTCTAATTCCATTTTTATTTTCATTCTATATTGTTTTTAATGTCAATAAAGTTTTTTATTATATTCTATTTTTCCTTTTAATTGTCTATTTTTATTTCTTGTCATAATTTAGTTTTATTATTGATTAAATATATACCATATAATTATTTAACAATAGTTACTAAGATAACTCATGATTAATATAAATGAAAAACAAAAATCAAAGACTAAAATAGAAAAAATAAAAGTCCAACTAAAGAATTCTGAGACATTAGCAACTCTTGTTTTCTATAGACACGCCACTCATGTACTATTTGCCCTCCATATTGGATAGTTACTTTTTCTTGAATGCTCCTCTTTAAAGATAAATTAAGGTAGGGTTCTTTGGTTAAAGTTTCACACACCCTGTTTTTTGATTAATTTGTTCGTCTCCCACCTTCTAAATTGAGTATTTACAAGTAAAGTGTAGTCCCACAAATGAAGTAAGCAATATCCTATTTTGGCAGATTCTTCGATTTATATTGATAAGACTCTCCTATTTTCTCTTTATTCTTTCGTTCTTCTTACTACCTTTGTTGGCCCTAATTAGTGATGACAATTAGAGATTCACCAAAACTTTCATAAGCACAATTGCAATGTTGATACTTGTAAATCTTCCCAAGTATCATTTTTTCAATATTGTCTCAAACTTAAAAATCCAGTATCAACTTAGCATCCTGTGAGAGCCTAATTCAGAACCGTACTGCAAGACCTCACCGATTTCACATGGCATCCTTACATACCCGAGAACCATGATAAAGCCCTCTAAAAAGTGCACACACGTAAGATAGCGAAAATTGAAAGAGGCATATATCCAACTCTAGCCCATCTAAGTACTCATATCAGTCTAGTCTATTGGAGAAACATGACCGACCATTTGAACAAGGCATTTAGCGATGAGAAAAGTGTTTCAAAAGACAAGAAAGAACGAGAATGCGAGGGGGCCTGGAACCTAAACGTATATTTGTATCTAAGTGATTACCGTGGTTATGAAAGAGTCGGTTAACTAATGTTTGCTAACTGATATGGTCATCTAGGGATATCAATATCTTCAACGCTCGTCTAATTTTCTTTCAATTGAAGGCACATATAACATAGAAAATTTTGCTTGGCCTACCTCTTTCTGTTCTGCATGCTAATCATGTCCCTGCGGTAACATTGAATTTATTCCTCCCATGCTAATCATATAGCTAATTAGTATTTGATAATTCACAACACTGTTCAGAAAATAAAAGGTGGGCAATTCTCCTAAAGAAAAGCGGATTTAATCTTCTACAAGACAACTAAGACTAAAGGCAACGTTATATGGTGAGAACAGAAAACCTAGTAGGGCAAAAACGGATGTGAACAGAAGGGGAAATAGTTCATTCAAGTATGACATGTTTAATAGCTGGCTATGTAATCTAAAAATGACATGGGAAGAATAAATTGGAAACAAAAACCTTATCTACAAAGGATTTTCTTTTCCTTTTTAAAATGTTACAATAAGGTGAGTGCAAGTGCAAACCTAAGCAAACAAGACGGGAGAAAATTGAACAATATCAATTTTCTGATTCACCTGTCATCCAATCTTGTGAACACTTCAAAGCTTGTACAGTAAGCGGTTGCAGAGAACCCCAGTCACGATCAAGTACCTTTCCTCCATTCTTGAAAGCAAGCTCTGCTGTAATTTTAGACATGGGAATTCCCAGTATATTGCGTGCCATCATGGATAAAACAGGATACCTTGGTGTGTGGACCTTCCACCAATTTAAAATGTTGAAATCAACAGTTCGAGGAAACAGAGGTTCTTCTAAGTATTTATCCATATCCGATTTTGTGCCTTGACTGTGAGAACTTTCATCGATGAATTTGTCAAATCCCATTAATCTATCTTTAGACTCCCCTTCGGAACAAGGTAAGCAGCCAGTACTGCCACCCACTTGGCAGGGCAAGCCTTGGTCCAAAGAGGCTAAAGGGGAGCCAATACAATGTTCATTGTAGAGTGCCTTAATATATTCAGTAACTTCATCGATTAACTCTGCAGAACCACTGCCAAATAACTGCGGATAATAATACTCTATCAACTTCATCTTGAATCGAGGATCTAACATTGCTGCAGCTGCTAAGGCCAAATTGCATTTATCCCAGTAGTCATCAAACTTACTTTTCATCTTTAATGCAATAGAAGAAATAAATTCATCTGAATTCTTGGACCACTCAATTAACTGCAAATGGACATCACAGATCTCAGAGAAATATATGTTTGCAGTTGGGTACTTGCTCTTCATGAAAACATTAGTAACTTCAACAAAGAGCTTCAAGTAGCTTGTGAAACTACTTGCTCTGTTCCACTCTAAATCAGACAGGCCCATTGAGTAAGCAGAATCTTCTTCTTGTAGAAGAGCAAAAGCCTGCCTGTATTCTAAGGCAACTTTAAGCATGACATACGTTGAGTCCCATCGTGATGGATTATCCAGACATAAAGACTGCTGACTATCAACTCCAGCTTTCAAAGCTACCTCATCAAACTTGGCTCGAGTTACTTGAGAACTTCTAATGTACCGAACGCTTTCACGAACCTTACTTAGTGTGTCCAAAAGTGCTTCTAGAACATCATGAGCCATCAATCTCAGAAGATTAGTAGCACAACGTATATCAAATAATTGACCATTACAGAAAAGAAACTTGTTCTGGGACAGCCGCTCTCTAATTTTATGGATAATAACGTCATTTGCAGGAAAACTATCAGAAGTTATTGAAAACAGCTTTCTATCAATATCCCAGTCCATTAGGCATGTCATGATAACTTCTGAATGCATATCTGCAGTATGAGACGGGTCAACACTAACAAAGTTCAGTATTTTCTTCTTTGATTGCCAGGCTTCATCAATATAGTGTGCCCTCAAAGACAAGTACTGGGAATCATCAGAGGCTGCCCACAGATCGGCAGAGAGGCTAATCTTTCCAGTTAATTTGTCCAATCTTTCATATACCTTTTGCTTCTCTTTAACATAAATTTCCATACAGTCGGACTCAAGTATGTCAGATGTTACAAGCTCAAACAAAGGCTGTAGATTCTTAACAAAAACTCTAAATCCAACATGCTCAACCATATGCAAAGGATAGCCATGTAAAATAATCATGCGGGCCAGATCAAAACGGCTTCGTCTTTGATCAAGAAGATTATTACTATTATTATTAATTCGATCATCTTTGACCTGAGGCGGCTCAAATCTAACAACACTAAGTGGGTGGGGTTCATTCCTTTTGATTAAGTCATGATCAATGTTGATATTTGCAAGAGCATCCTTGTTCTTCTTATCTCTTGGTGAAAGATAGTGAGAAATACCATGGTTTAATCTTCTCTGACACCTGATTAAATGGTTCCTCAAATGAGAAGTTCCGCTGGTACTAGAGCCACTGAGCTTCCTCTTACAATGCCTACAAATAGCGACAAATGTGTCACCCTTTTTAACCCTATCAAAGTCATTCCATACAACAGATTTCAATCTGCTGGATTTGACCATCACTGCATCCGACAAGTCCATTGCATCAACCTGGGAGCCCGTACACAACGTGTTAACCAACCAACCAAATTTTCATGAAAGCAAAAATACATACATACATACATACATACACATATGAAGATGAGGAAATCCAAAAGCACAGACAAGCACCATAGTGATTAAGAATGGATGGGAAACGATAACATTGTGAATGTCAGCCACAACACCACCAATAATGCGAGAATGCAATTAAGCCTAATTAGGTTATCGGAATAGAGTCCGATATCCCATTGGGCCAACAACACGGACACACAGAAGAGGATATATGGTAGAAAACAACCCAACCGATGCAATAACACAGGGGATTTAGATTCGGAAAACAGAACCAAAAACCCCGAACAGAGAAATTAGAAGAGAACAACCAGCAAATTCAAGATTGAAGTAGGTAAACAAATTATAAGTATAAGGGGGACGGAACGTACGCTGAGATTTGAGAACGAAATATTTGTAGGAAGGAGGAGTGTGCGACCATGCAATGCACAAATTGATAATTTTAGGAATTAGGGTTTCTTTTCGTTTACTAATTTTAAAGAATAATAATAATAATAACAAGAGAGTAAGTCATCAAAGTCATACTCTCTGAGTGAGTGGGTGCTTATTGGGCGCGTGTACCCAACGGATCCAAACATCAAAATAAATACAAGTCGTCTCTTTTTTCTTTTTTTTTTTGCAAGAAACAACTCAACAATGGAGTGGAAATGACTATCGTACAACAAAAGCTCTCCCAACCCAAACGGAGGATGGTGCAAAACATAAGAAGATTCCCATTGCCGTTTTCAGTGACATGGTTTGATTGTCATCTTACAATCAGATTCCACCAAAAATTCCTTGAGTCCAAGCAAAAAACAACCCATAAGTTCTGTGGTCCCAATATTCAAAGCAAACCCCTTTATCCAAACCGGAGTCCTGGATTCATCTTTGGTGGTAAAGAAAGTGACCAATAAGAATGTTGAAGGAATAACACAAAATGGTAATGTGAAAGAGAGGGAAAAGTATATGTAAGCCTTTGGCTTTGGACCTTCGTTTCTTGTTGGTGGAGTAAAGAAAACCACAACATATACATCATTTGTTCATCCTCTTTCCTTGCGTATGTGTATATATATCTGTATGATCTCATCAACATTATTTGTATAGGAAAGAAAATGGGTGTTGTTGGAGCAATTGCAAAGCATCTGGACACTTTTATAGGGTAACATACATATTCACCACACCTACTCTTTTTTTTTTTTCTTTTCTTTACTTTGATTCATTCAAATTCAATTTCTGGAATAATATGAATTCAATTGCAGACCAGGAATCATGCTTCTGTTTCCGCTGTAAGTCCTATGGATCCTCCTCTGCTACAGTACATCATCATCATCATCATTATTATTAATTTAATAAAATTCCTATCTCACAGATATGCTTCCTTACGAGCTATAGAAAGTCCTTCCACGCTTGATGACCAGCAGTGGTTAACATATTGGATCCTTTACTCTTTCATAACATTGTTTGAGTTATCTTGTTGGAAAATTCTTGTCTGGTACGTTACCTTCTTTCTTATATATATATATATATATATATCATACATGTGTGTTTGTCTCTATGTATATTAATTAATGATAAATTCATATACATATATACATAGGTTACCATTCTGGTCCTACTTAAAGCTAGTGTTCTGCATGTGGCTGGTGTTACCCATATTCAATGGGGGAGCTTACATCTACGAGAATTGGGTGAGGAAATATGTGAAGATCGGTGGGAGAGTAAATGGCAACTACTCAGAAGATCAAAGAAAGGTTCTGCAGATGATGAGCCTCGACGCTAGAAAATCTGTTGTCCAATATGTCGATAAATATGGATGGGAAGCTGTGGAAAGAGCCATCAGAGCTGTAAACAATCCAATTACCTTTTCTCCCCCAGTTCCCCTTCTTTACTTGCATCCATTACTTATAACTCTTATTAATGATTGGTGGGTTTTTCTTTTCCTTTTTCCAGGCCGAAAGAGAAACCAAGAAGCACTAGTCAACTAAGAGTGCATCATCTGACACAGCACGTCCTCCGTATTTAGTTTCTTTACGTGTATAGCCGTATACTGTACATAATGCCATGCGAAAGTGATATATGGAAACGGAAAACTCTTTACTAACAGAAGCAATATCTTTTCCCCCTTTGATCCACGCATGCTATTTTCTCATTACATTGTAAATGAAACCCTTTTGCAATAATCCAATTGATTATGAATATACTAAAAGATTGAATATGTTGTTCAAAATTTTTAAATGTTCTCATATTCTTTTCTCTCCAAATAATGTAGATACAACAATTAGAGGCTAATTTAAAAATGATTGAATCACCTTTAGCTATGTGCCTCTTACTTGTGGATACCTGTTAATATCATCTTTTTCTTTTAGTTTGAGGACATTACTACTTGGATTGCTACAGGTCTCCTCTTATGCATGATGGATAGAACTTCTGGTTTTAGAGATAGAAAATGTCATATCCTTACTGAAATTCTTTAAGTGAAGCTTTTTAAGTTGTTCTCTAACCTGTTGTTGCTTCCTCATATAATTGTATAACTCATGTCCTTTAGCCTCTATTGTTAGTCCCTTCCTAAATGCTTCTTCATAGCCTTCTAAATTGATCGAGTGATTAAAAAACCATAATGGAGCTCTCACTCTCTTTTTATGAAGCTATAGTTGTATTTCTATGAGGTTATAGTCAGAAAGAAGAGAGAGTTAAAATGGCCAAAGCTATCAAGGAACGTGGTCATCTAGAAAAGGTTGACAAGGGCTCTGTGACCGTGCGTCGTTACGTTGGTCAAAATAAAATAACTAAACTACTACTATAGCAGTGGTGAGTCAAGGTTGATCCTACAGAAAGTGTGTGTAAAATTTATGAAATAAAATTAACCGGTGTTTACACTAAACGGGAGGTTTTGAATTTTTAAAGAAGAAATAAAATAAAACTAATTAATAACAACAAATTAAAGAAAACATAAAAATAACTGATAAAAGTGAAAAAATCGATAGGGACCCGATTTTTTAGTTCAATCTCGACCTACACCTTGACTAAGTATATTTTATTAATTTGTTATTCTTTAACCTCTCCTAGCAATTATTAATTGTGGGTTAAAAATTAATCCAAATTTTTCCTTAGATTTTGTTTAATCAATATACGATCGTTAATTAAACCTAACCACCAAACAACCTATGATACGATCTCTAGATTTAATTAGGCAGTAGTATTACGAATTAGAAAAACTGATTAATCAAGGCAACAACCACATACGATGCGTCATTTAACTTAGGTCATGTTATCCCTAATAATTACGAATCATTAGTAACTACACGTGAATTTCAACATAGCAATTACGGATTATATCGAAATTCTAGCAATGGGTTTTGCAATTAACAATATAATAAACGCATTAAAATCATCACTTACAATATCCAATAGGTTCATATACAAATAATCGAATAACAACAAAAATTTGATTATCTATACACAAAGTTCCAATCAATTAAAATAGGATAACACAATCAATTCTTAATAAGAGAAAGAAACAACAAAATAATAATAAAAATACTTAATTCAAATTGTCGGTATCGATTTTACCTCCAAATTAGTGTCAGAAATATTTAGCCCTTCTGAGTCTTTCCCAACAAATTGCTTATGAAAATCCCCTTGACTTGTGCTTACCATCGCAAGCTCCTCTCAAATTTATTGTTCATTGATTTGACTAATAAGCATAGGAGTTTTCTTGGTTCGGAGCCCGCTCTTCATTGCCTATTTTTCACTGCGCCTGCATTTCTCCACGCCAGCAGCACCAAGCCGCGGCTCACGCTCCTGCGCTGTTCCTGAGCCTGCGCCTCCACTTGCGTCTGCGCTATCTCCCTCTGCGCTGATTCTTCTTTGTTTGCGCCTCTTACGTTTTTCTGCTGCCGCCTGGAGTCTCTGCTTCTTGTCCTCCCTACTGTCTTGTATTGCGTGATTTTTACTTATGTCCCACTTTAATTGCGTCTGTTACGTTTAATTGCCTTCTTCCCTCTGTTAAACGCCGCTCAACGTCTCCTTTACGTCTGCGTTTTGAGTTGATTTATTCCTTGTGCGACGTCGTTCTCTTGCTAGGTGATGTGGCTTTTAATTTCCTCTCCACTAAAGCTCATTTATTCCTCTTCACTGTGCTGATTGATGGGACAATTTTGAGTCCCTCTTGAGACCTTATTCTCCACCTGCGTCCGTGCTCCTCTGCGTGTTTAGCCAAAATGCTGCATCCCTCTATAGGTAGCTTGTTGCGTGATAATTTAATTTGCTCTCCTTTTTTTCCTCTTGTGCGTTGCTCCTTTATTTTCCAATTTTCTTGCCTTTTGTTATTATCTTTTTTTCTTCTTCCTCCATAAAAGCAAGTAGGTATTAATCTTCAGAAAATGATCCAAATTTTGTGCTTTCGACTCACTTTAATTTTTTTACTTTTAAATTATACCTAAAATAATATATGAATTAAAGTGAGTATTTTAAACATTTTTATGTCAATAATTATTAAGTGTTAATGATTAAATATATCAACAATTAAACACATATCACTCTGCCAAGCTTCTTTAATTTCTAATTAACCATTTCCCTTCTTACGTGTTGCTTTAGGGAAAAAAAATCCCATTGTATCTTAAGTTTTTTAATCCAAATAAATTTAAATTGTTTATGAACTTATTATCAGATTGTTTGAGAAATTTAATGGCTCTTTTAGTTTCTTGAGCATATAGGTGAAATTGGAATCTCCCACTATAAGCCAAGGTGTTTCAAAAGATATGTAGATTAACTTTAGATCATCCCTCGATAATTTTATTTGGAATGATAGGTTAGCAACATACATAAAAGTAGTATTAAAATCTTCATAATGGGAAACTATATTGATCGTCAAATTAATAAATTGATCAAAGTTGTGACCTTGAGTAAACTTAATAATACTAAGGTTATAAGAGACTTTGATTATTCCATTATAGTAGGCAAGATGGTTAGAAATAGTTACCTAGTTCTTCCTAAAAACCATAACCCTTTACTCAACCTGTTATCTTTTATTTTAGTCTTTAAAAGACCAATTAATATTGAGATAACTTGTTGCTTCTTAGGACCATTCAAGCCCTTTACATTTCAGGCAATATTCAATAAGAGATTTGGAGATGAGGACGCCCTCTTTTATGTTTCCTATTAGTTATTTTCATTGTTGTAGGCATGAAATTTTTCTTAATCTTCTATCTTATTCTACGTACCTTCATGAGGTCTTTATTCTTTAGTAGACTATCCTCATCCTTACTAATAATAGCCTATGTTTGAGGGGTTTTAGGATTCATAAGAGGGGTTACTATATAAGTGATCTCAAGTGCCTTAGTCAGGGTTGTAACTTTAGGAACTGCAAGATATCTTGTATTAGTCGTTTTATTCAAATCATTCTCTGGGTTCCTTGAGTTAGCATTAATTGTACTTGGTCTTTAGATAGGAAAATTTTCCTACCTAGTATCCAAATATTACTATGAGTGCTAAGGATATGAAAGTGAAATTTCAGAGAGAATCAGACTTCTATCTTCATCTAGTTTTTGAATTCTTAGAGTGCCAGAGAGGACTTCCATATATGCACAAACACTGTTTTATTAGAGATCCTTATGAGCACACTAATTTAGTGAACTTATAATCTAATGAAAATCCATATATTCATTTAAATATCTTCATATATTAATTTATGAGATCAAAATTTTAATTTGTAATAAAAGAACATAACATGGGTTAGTTTTAAATCCCGTCTTATTGGAACTAAAATTAGGAGAAATTTAGGAATATCACCTAAAAGTAAATTGAATATTATAATTATGATTTCTCATAATTTCAAAAACACTTAAATTATTCCATCGGAATAATCTTTCATATTAATTACTAAATATAATTAAAAATACATAAAGGAAAATAAAATCTTTGTTTAATAAATAAACTATCTTATATTAATTACAATCCATCAATTGGCTACATTGCATAAACTAATATTCTCGCATTTATATTAAATCCAATTTCCTATATAGCTAACATATCTATACATATATCAATCATGCCTCTTTTTAGACAAGGACTTAGTGAGAGGATTTACAAGATTCTCTTTAGTAAGCAGTTATTATAAAATAATGTCTTTTCACTCCATTGTCTCTTTAAGTAATACTTTTTGAGTGATAATTAGTTCCATTAGTTTTGTAATAGTGTAATTTTTTATCATAATACAATAATTTTGGTTCATCGATGTATGGAAATGAACAATGTTTGAAGATGAATTTTTTTAATCTAAACAACTTACTTTACCATATTATATGATAAAATATACTTAACCTTAATTGTAAAATCATTAATGGCTAGTTGTTTGTAACTTTTCCAACTTATTTTGAAACTTTTCCAAAATATCTCACTACCACTTAAAGTAAAGACGTATCTTAACTATCATCTTTTATTTTTATGATCAAGTTAAAAACTAGCCTAAAACTCTTAGGTTAGCTCTTTTAAAGACCAAGTATCTTTAGTTCTTCTTTAGTTCTTTAAGATGTCTTTCACAATCATCCAGTTAAAAGAAGAGCTTCCCTTGCACCACCTAAAATTGAAATTTGCTCTCCAAGCCTGTCTCTCTTTACAGTGAGTTTAAAGAACCAACATTTCTTCTTAGTATATTTAATCATAAGAAACATTTGATCTCTTACTAAACATAACATATAGAGTTAATCTAGTAAGCATATATAACAAATTATTTTTTTATCCCTTTATTTCAGCGTCATTGGACAAATATCATTTGAAAGATAAATCCCATATGACATAAGTAAGAATCCCTTTAAGAAATTCTCTACGTAAATCTCCTTAGCATTTTATTTATGTATATAGATTGTGATATAACATCTAACCTCAATGATTTACTTATACAAGTCTTAATCCCTATAATGTAGGAGGCTTTTATTATATCCTTTATGGAGAAGTTCTTAGACAATCAAATGTTTACAATTAGAGCACTAGTTTGTCACTTCTAATTAGCAATGTCTATACAGTATTAGAAAAATAATTACACTCCTACTAACTTTCTTGTTGATTTAAGGTTTATCTACTTTCCCTTTTGTAACCTCAAGTTCTTTTCCTATCTTAACAAAAACAACATTTCAACCTTGTAATGCTTTATTAAGTTTACAAATAGACCTTTGAAACTTGTATACTTTTCCTATCTTTATGTCGTGTCATACACATATTTTTAAACAAATTATTATTCAGAAATGTTATTTTAGAGACCATTTGTCAAATTTCAAATTTCTGATATATGACTAAAGCTAATAAAATCCTTAATGAATTAAACATTACTACTACTAAAAAGGTTTTATCAAAATCAACTCGTTTTTTATTGTAATTTTAATAACTAACATTTCTTTTTATTTATACAAATTATCATTCACATCAATTTCTCTTAAAACTCACATGCACCATATGTTCTATCCTATAAGGTGCGTCCTTTAAAGTCCATACTTGGTTATTGAACATGGATCTTATAGATATATCCCATTCCAAAGAGTTAGTATCAAACATTGCTTATTTATAAGTAGTAAGCTCATCATCTATAAGTATTACAATTTGATGTTCCATAAAAATATAAAAGAGAAATGGAAATGATGTTTGTAAAAGCAATTAAAATATAAAAAAAGTTATTGTTGGCCCCTGAAAATTTTCCTTATTATAAGCATTACTAGATTTATTTTGGTGGTTTTGCTAGATTAGCCATGTTGGAATTAATTAGTTTGTTAATGTGGGTAAGATAATATGACATGGGCTAAAGGCCTTAAACTATTAAAGTAGTGGGAGAGGGTAAGGCCAATTTTGGCAAGACATGTAAGTTTGAAAAACCATAAGGCATTAAAGTAAGGGCAAAAAGGGACTTTATGCATTCATTGCTGATGTAAAAGAGAAGATAATGGGGTGTCTTGCATTTGGAAGAGAGAGAAAATGAAATTGAAGAAAGAAGGGAGAGATAGTTTCGTGAGTTTAGAGAAAGAAAGAAGAGCAAGCTATGTTTTGATTTTTCTTAGCCTTTAAGAGGGATTTTGAGAGTGATCAAGAAGGGAAAAAGATAGATGAAGACAAGAGCTTTCTTTTGAACCAAGCATTTCTTCATTTGGTGAAGACTTGAGGTAAGAGCGTTCTAAGGCTTTGGATTTTCGAAATGGTTTTGGTGTCAGGAGCTTAATAAATGCATGGGTTAAGTGTTCTAAGATCATTTCATACATTAGTTTCTTTGGGTTCTCATTTGGAAATTTCTATTGATTTTAGGAATTGTATTTATGTTAAACAGGGAATCAAGAAGGGCAAAAGGAGTAAGAGGAGAGGCATTTTTGAACAAGCCATAAACAAGGACTTCAAGGTGGGTTACATTTTTATGATTTAGTAATAAGCCACTAATACCTTTTTGAAGTAGTGGAAATAAATGAGTTTCAACTACTTATAAACGTGCATTCATTGTTCTTTGAGTACTTTGAAAATGTACTGCATATTTTGACAAGTTAAGAAATTCATGTTATGTGGGTTTGTGGTGGTCCCCTAAGTTAAGTCTAGTGCACTATGACAAAAAGGCTTCTCCCGCCTACCAGCAAGTGGCATGGAGCTCCTTTATGGACTCCCATAAGTTCACAGCTACTGTTGGATCCCGTTTCCGGAACCCAACTCTTGCTCTGATACCACTCATGTTGGGCACTATTTTCGGAACCCAACTTCGGATCATGAACGTGAGCTTAAACCTATGGAATTTCTTGAACATCATCGATTCATCTTCTTTCTTTGATACCACAACTTGTTGGATCCCACTTGATTTCGAAATCCACTCTTGCTCTAAATCAAAGTAAACATACATGCATAACTAAACTACTGAATATCATAAGACTCTCAAATATTTCTTTCATCATACACTTTAATACATTACTTACAACTCATAGTCAACATTCACATTTCGATACCCTCAAACAAAGAGTTTTACCAAACTATAATGGCCTTTCAAGCTAGAATACTTCATTATCTAAAATCTCATATTACAAAAGTTACAAGAACTACAAAATAGCAAAAGAAACAATTCCTTTAGGCTCTCGAACACTTGATCTTCTAGCTACAACCTGAGGATGGGACAAAGAGGGGGGTGAGCTTGAAAGCTTGTAGGGAATAGTTTATAACAAAAGAATAAGTAAAACCTTGAAAACATTTTTCTTGTCTTAGAAAACTTTCCTTGAGTTCATAAACACATGTTTCTTAAGCTTTCAGCCAAAAATCCATAAGTTACAAAACATGAATGCATCAAACTTGATCAAACATAACACGAGCTCATAAACACATCAGAATGGTTTGGGTGGATCCAAAACAGAACATACTACACATTTCCCCTAAGGGTCTTGTGTAGCCGCGAACAGAACGTACTATCGCAATCCCATTTAATGGTCTTGCGTAGCCGTGAACAGAACGTACTACACATTTTTCCTAA
>JANIHZ010000009.1:463111-474617 GCA_027478365.1 Erythroxylum rufum | reverse complement strand
TGTTCTTCAAAATTCAATATAAATATATGTTAGAGGAGCAAATTAAACTTTTGATTATATTTAATTATATAATCAGTTTAATTACTTTATCTTTATATGTTGTTTACTTTTCAAATATTTTTAAATTTTTATTTATTTCTTGATTCTTTGAAATTTTGAATTACTAATATCACTATAAAAATAATTGTTACTATTAACTTTTTGTTATCATCAAACTATAAGTTGTAACCTCCTTTATTAAAAGAATCTCATCTTTTTTTTTTTAATTGATGGAAAATTTTGAGTGGCACGAGGGCAAACTAAAATATAATGATTTATTTTCAAGCTTTTTCCTATGCCAAAGTAATATGGATCGCAAAAGACTTTCTCTTGATACATGCATGCTAATGGAAATAATCTACTTTTAATTTGATGTCTAATTGATTCAAGTTAAAACTCTTCAACTTATAAGATCAAGAGAATCCATGCCAAATATATGAATTAAGAATCAATATCACTAACCTTGTCCCAAAAAATTTGATGAACTTTCTATATATCACTTATCTCTTCCCTTTTGTCGATATAAATTGGGTAGAGTACATATAAAACTAGATCTAACTTCTAAAGTGATGGACTTTAATTCATAATGTGATTTAAATGCTCTAACTTAAAAGCAAGCATATATACAATGTGCTCTTCAAGGTATGCATAAAAGTGAGTCATGACATGAGAAATATTCACTAATTATATGTTTCAATCTCAATCTAAAATTCATGTTTCAATCTCAATCTAAAATTCATCTTTCTTCTCCTAGGTGTGTATATATATATGATAAGTCTTTTTCCCTTGGGTACAAATTCTTAGTCGCTATATGAATGATGAGATATATATATAAGAACAAACTTTTACCTCTTTTTATCCACCACTAATACTTTAATACGGAGGATGATCCTTCCTAAAGTTCCATTCTTTTAGAAGCTCTTCCTTTTTTTCCTCCCCATTTAGTTTACCAACATTATTGCTTAATTTATGTAAGGACTCTTGGTAATTTTCCTTTCTTAATTGAGGTTCAAAGTTTCAATTATTTAATGATATCAAATTTTTTTCCTTATTTGATGCCACTTTTGTTATCTTCCCCATTCATCTATCCTTTTTCTTATCACAAGTAAACTTTCATATCACTTATTGCGTTTTCTTTATAGCTTACATCATAAAGAAGTCAATTTACTTCAAATATATGCATAGACTTGGATCCTTGACAATTAGTCCTTAATCATTTTTAACCTATTATTTTGATTAAAATTTTCTTTAGAAGGCAAGTTCTATTAATATGACTATAACCACAACAAAAGAAGCACCTTATTATAAAATGATTTGATAATCGTGAACCATATGATTCAAACTTATAAGGCTATTACATGTACACATTTCTAAGCTTTATTTGGTTTATGCTTAATAAGGTTGTCTCCTTGTCTAATAATAAGGTCTAGCATATTTCATGATTTTTTTTATAAAAGAGAAGCCTATAATAATTCTAAACAAATGTCACGCTTCTTTATTTATATCTAAAATGATGGGGAACTTATAACATCCCTTTTTCTTGATGTTGGGGCTATATTATGCATATATTATTTTATGCCTTTTTTTAGTGTCATCGTGTAATAATGATACATATTATTTTCTTAAAGCACATTATTTCCTTTTCATTCTTCACTCTTTAAACCACTAGTGTCATCTTATATATATTTTAAAAAAAATTCTTTTTGTCATTCTTATCTTTCTTATCATTCCTTTTTTGCTCTTTATGATCTATAAGAAGAGGACATTGGTACTTGATATTTTTTGATTTCATACACATATAGTAGTTCATGTTGTCTTTTCTTTTAAGCTCATTTTTTACCTTCTTTAAGTTCTCTTATTCTTAAGATATTTTCTTAAAATTTCATGTCATTCTCATCATTGTCACTACATGAGGTTTCCACTTCTTCCATTCTTAAAGACCTTGGAAGCCACACCTTTTTCTTGTTAGAATCACTTCCTCGGTATACATTTCTTCTGGCTACATCTTATAAGTAAGGTGTGATCCAATATGCTCTTCCAACCATCTATTCAAGTCTTTTACTTCACAATGTGATGTCTGGATCCAATAAAAATTATACTAAAGATTACTATGTGAATGCACCTATTAATCTTATAGTATAAATTGACAATGAGTGTTAGTCCTAAGAGAACTATAAGTACTAGTACTAGGCAACCTTTTATTACTCTTAAAATCTCTAAACACTCATATTACTCACGGAAGAAGTATTCAATATTTCAAAAACTTGTTTAATAACCACTTATATAAGTTTTTATATTTAATACCCCTTTACTAGTTATTATAGCCAACAATTACTTAGTATAATGACATCTTCCAATATGTTCAATTGACTAAACCTTTATAAAGTTAACCTATGTTCCCTATTCGATCTTCCTATGTCTTAGTTAAGTGATTTCTCAAAAATTATACAAAAAATTTAGGCATTAATATAACTTGGTTCGAGGACATTCAATCAACCTATGCTCACCATTCAATCGGCTTATAGTAAAGACTTTAACATTTGATTAGTCTACTACCAAGTTTGCTCGACTTAACCCATTCCTTAAAAAAATTTCAACACAAAAAACTACTTTTCAGGTTGACTGAACTCCATATAGGTAGATCTTCGTCTCAAATCAACATTTTCAAAACATTTCAAAGTTTTTCAAAGAAACTTAATTATAGAACAATCAATAATTTCCTAATTTGAAAATCAATTCTTTAAGTAGGGTTTCTTTAAACCTTAATCAAAATGTCCTTTTAATATTAAAAGGATTATGCAATAAAGTCTAACATGAAATGTTATGTAGTTTTAATGTAACAAGTGAATTATAAAAAGAAAGATGGGGGTTACAATAACTTTATTTTTGAAAATTAAATAATATATTAAACAAGAATGACCTAACTAAAAGCAATATATAGAAACATAATCTCTAACATAATTTCTAACTTACAAAAGTTATATAAAAAAAGAAAGTCTAATGAAAACTTAAAAGGAAAACCAAGTAGATAACCTTGCTTAAAAATTCCAATTCTCTCTAGATTTGAACTTAGACTATCTACTAATCCTTTAGCAATCATAGCCTCTTTAATCCAATTAAGTAGCTTGTTGGTAACTTGAATCAAATTCCTCAAATTCTACTTAAAACTTAGGCGTTCATTTCTTCCTATATAGCATAGAGACAAGATCTTACAAAAAATCCGAGAGTAGTAGCAACTTTACTTTTGAACTCGAAAAGGTCTCCTCTACTTATGTCAAATTTGAGAAGAATTTGTTTTCAAATAGTGACAGAGAAAGGACACTAGAAGGATAAGTGCATAAGGAGCAACCTTTATTGTTCAACTGAATGAAAGGAACATGATCTTTGATCTATGTATTTCCTTGATTGCTAGTCCTAAATTTTTCTTTAGTTGTAAGAAAATTTACATTGCTCTTACTACAATTTTTCTTTTGAATCAAGTTTGATCTCTTTGATCTCATAACAATGTTTTGATCTACACTTGATTATTATTTGTTCACAATCATATCATTAATATATTAAAGTCGACTTTTAATGCTTAATTAATCTGTTAATCAGCTTGTCTTTATATATTGTTTCGTCTTTTTTATATTACTTAATTTTTCATATAATAAATCGAATTATTAATATGACTATAAAATGAATTGTTTATAGTAATATGTTTTGTTAGCATGATTAGAATTTTCTTTAATTCAACAAATATAATTTATGAAATACATAATTTTGATAAAAGTAAAAAATGAAATATATTACTATTTATCATATAAGACTAATCTATTCAACTAAATCTAATGGTTAGGGTTTATTTAAATGGTTATACCATGCTTTATTTAGTCTTACTAATTATTTAATAATAGTTTACCGATTATTCAACATTTATTTTCCAGTATTTTTTAAATCAAATAATGCATTTATTGGCAAAACTATGTTTATATCTGTTTATATGGTGTTAATAAAAACAAAAACATATAGGAACCTCATCTACTACTCATGTACTCATTTTGTAGATAGAATAATTGATATTTCACACATTATTTGCATAACTAATCCCTAGACGAAGCAATTAGATGTTCCCTCTTTGAAGGTGGGCTTTTAAAGCAACAAGTTTAGTATATTGGAGTCCTTTTTCAGCTGATCATCTCGATTCATGATTTCAATATGCTTTCTAGTGCTCAACTTCAATTGCAGGACTAATCATAAATATCCTATCTCCCATCTCTTATAAGCTGACTAATTTTCTCTAATTTTTAAAGTCCTTCTAACGTAATATATACGCTTTCCAAATGTATGCATAACTTGAATGTTTTACTTTACATCAGTGTATCCACCTAATTTCCCTACCTTTTTTCTAGCTACTTCACGTTAATCTCCATCTTGAGCATATGTCAACAAAAAATAAACGGTGTAATCCTAGGGTAAGGAAGTGCTTCCTAAGCCCTCATATAATCTCTACCACTATCATCTTTGTGTCCTAATGCTTGTCTTCAAATAATATCCTATTCTGCTCCATCTAAACTGCCCTCACTGTCGCCTCTAGGGTTATTATGAATATCTCCCAGTCTATGTGGTTCCTTTTGTGATGTTAGGCAAACCATTCCAAAATATCATACCAATTCCATAAGTAGAATCTCTCACTATAGAAATGCATTATGGGGTCCTAAATCATCTTAGATGTAAGGCATCCAAAAAATAGGTGAGACATTTTTCTGGTTTTATTCCATATAAGGCACATTTGATTGGAATATTTAAGATCTTACTTAGCCTATCCTTGGTGTTTAAATTCCCTTTTTGCTAACAACCATATGCATGCATCATGTCGGGGGTAGTGTGTTTAAACCAAATCATAGATAACCAAGGCATTACAGGTGAGTTCGTAGTAATTCTATTTCTATATGCCTTATTTGTGAAGCAACCTGATGAACTCTCCCTTTATATTACCTTAATTTGTATTAGTTGATCCCCTATGTAATGCTTAAGTTTCATTAGACTTAGCAATGTGTTTTAGGGTTTATGATACATCTAGTTTTGGTCTCTAGCACCTAATGTTCCTCTGTTTGATGTAATGAGTGTATGCCTATCTGACCTATAATGAATTATGATCTATAAGCAACCTTTAACCTCTATTTAGAATTTGAACTTGATTTGTTGTCCATATAGGGATTGGCCTAAGTCATCCTTTCCTTTTAGGCATACAAACTTTATACCACTTTACCTTAATTATAAAGTTATTGCTACCATGCCCAAACCAAATAAATATGATAATAATCCAATTAATATCCTTTGTGAGGTTCTTGGGGAGATATAGCTGAGTTATCCAACGAGTATATAAGTTACTTAGAATAAAGTTTTCCATTTGAATCCTTCCTACAAATGATAGGGTTATACTTTTCTAGCTGAAGAGTTTATTTTGGATCCTTTCCAATAGAGGCTTGAAATTAGAGTAAGTAGGTCTTTTAGTAGTGATAGGTATACCTAGATAGGTGAAGGAGGTTTAGTCCATCTTAGACCTGTCTTAGTTGTCAGTGTTACTGCATAAGGCTCAGCTCCTCTTGAGATTAGGAAAAGGCTTTTTCTTTTGTTCATAGATAATCCAAACATTACTTTAATTGATTCGAAGGCCTCTATGAGTATAGCTATTAAGCCTTTTTCAGCCCTAGTTAATAACATCAAATCATCCATAAAAGATAATGATACAATTCTTTGTGCTTTGCACTTGGAGTGATATTTGAATTTCCCATTCCTTGTAGAACCTTTAGTATTCTTATAAATACCTCTATAGC
Source organism: Erythroxylum rufum (assembly GCA_027478365.1). NCBI lineage: Eukaryota > Viridiplantae > Streptophyta > Magnoliopsida > Malpighiales > Erythroxylaceae > Erythroxylum > Erythroxylum rufum. Next base: position 468,759 of record JANIHZ010000009.1, on the reverse strand, counting down.
TAGTGTAAATAAATAAAGGGATAAATGATCCCTTTTCCTTAATCCCCTAGCATCTTTAATTATTTTTGTTGGCTCCCCATTTACGAGTTTATCATAGGAAGGAGTGGAGATGCATTGATGTATCTAATTGATGAATGTTTCTGGTACTCCGTATGCTTTTAGAGTATTCAATAGGAAGTTCCAGTCTAACGTGTTAAAAGCCTTTTGGAAATTAACTTTGGTTATATGGTTTCTGCTAGTTTTCTTTCTATTATAGCCTTTAAGGAATTCTTATACCAATAAAATTTTATCTCTCATAAATATATCCTTAATGAAAGCACTTTGTGAACTATCATCCATAAATTCCACTATTAGCTTCAGTCTACTAGCTAAGATTTTTGAAATTATCTTATAAATGACATTACAATAGGCTAAAGGTTGATAATCCTTTATACAGTTAGGGAAACTTACCTTAGCAACAAGTTGACCTCCCTCAGCATTAAACTATTCCTGAAAAATTCCATTGTAGCTTTAGTCACCATAGTTTTCCCATGTGTGCTAAAAGAAGTAAGCATTTTACCCTTATGGACTCGGAGCTTTGTTAGGGTGTAATGAGAATATGGCATTCTTTCACCTCCTCAGGTACAATAGTTTTAGTCAGAATATCAACTAATTCAAGTGGAATGCTACTCCCAACTATTTGAGCCACCTAGTCCACACAAGAGTTTGCATTTGAAATACTTCCAATAGTATTTGAGAAGAAATTGTAGATCTCATGATGCAACTCCTCCTTTTTAGTGAGGAGATTGCCACTTTCACTTATTAGTGAAATAATTTTGTTACCATTTACCCTTTCAAGAATAACCCTATGGAAAACATTCATGTTTTTGTCTTCATCTTTTAGTCAAATTGCTTTGGCTCTTTGCTTTGTTAATAATTTGTGGGCATTTAGCATCCTAGTATAATGTTCAAGGGCTACTATTTCAGTAGTCATTAAAGCTACATCATGAGGCCTTCTATATAGTTTTACCTATATTCCTTCTAATCTTCCCTTAACCTCCCTTAATTCCTTCTGAGTATTACGACCATAGGCTTGCTTACCTTGCTTCAGTTCTCTTTTAATCAATTGTAGTATTCTCATACAAAAGAATAACTTAGTGCCATAAATGACTATATTGAGTCCTTTGTTTAAAGCAGATTCACATCCTTGTACTCTAATTAGGCAGTTATTGAATCTGAAAGGATATTTCCTAGTTTGCTACTTTGAGGTGATATGGACCATCACAAGTGTATGGTCTGAAAGCAATTGATTCGCAAATTTTGCTATACTTTATGGGAACTCCTACATCTAGGATTCATTTACCTTGGTCCTATGAAGTTTTTTCCCCCTTCATGAACCACCTTCCTTATTGCTTATTTGTCCATGTGAACTTTTGTCCCTCTCTCCTCACATTGGTAACTTGCAAGTTATCTACCTACTTCCTTAATTTATTGGTGTGATTCCTCAAGGAGATTATTTGTCCTTCCACCTCAAATATATTAAGCACGTAGTTAAAGTCACCTACTATTAGCCAAGGTTCTTTGATGCTATCTCCCAACCTATTTAATGTATTCCATAAACAATTCATTTGAAAACCATGATAAAATGCATATACAAAAGTCACCTGTAAACAGTTTATAAGTTCTTCATCCTAGCTTTAACATGAATTAACTATTGATAAATCAGCAGGGGATTCACCTCCACTTCTCTTGAGTCATATGCCACAAAAATTCTACAATTATAATGGTAGTTTAGATGAAGAATTTCCATCCATCACTTAAAAAGACTAGTTTATTTTTGGCCAAGTTCTATTATTTTGGTTCCTTGTAATCTCAACAAAACAGGCATAACTTCCTTAATATATTCAACAACCATTTGTTGTTTATTAGGATTATTTAACGCTATTGTATTCCAACATAAGAGAGACATTAAGGGGAGAAGAAGAGTAAGGATTTTTTTTTCTTTTTCTAGTAACTCTCTGAAAATTAGCCCCATCTTTTAGCACTAAAATGGCACTATCTTTTTAATATTTTTCACTTGATTTATCCCCTCACTACCTTGCTGTGAAATATTTTGATTTTGATCTGTATTGCTCATTAGTATCTCTACCTCCCCTCTTGTGTCTTCCTATAAAGGATGTGTGAGGCTAGTTTTATGATCATTAGCCTTACTATCTCCTTTGCCTTAATTAAAAATTGTCTGAGTTAGTGCATATTCAACTTCTTCCCCCTGTTGGTTGTTTCCACTTATATTTGCAGAATCATATGGATCCAAATCAACTGCTTTCCTTTCATGCTTCCTAATTATCTTACCCGTAGGTCTCCATTATTGCTTAGATTTAAGAACTCTTAGTCTGCAATTATAAGTGACCAGTACCTGGTCCTCAAACATACCTCGTATCTTATTCATTCTTATTGTAGGAATATAATCTAGTAATTTATCAACAAAGTCCACAAGGACACATATCATAGCATAATTGACTCTCTTTATAGTAGCTATTTATTCATCAATGTATAAAGGCTTGTTGAGGTAACTCCCTATGTGACTCAGTCCTTTTGTAGTCTAATATTCTAGTGGAATATCATGGATGTTTGCCAAAATAGAGATCACCTTTACTTGAGGTCCTCTAGTCTCAGGCTTGACTGCCAGGTTTGCAAGAGAAGGGGCTAAGAGTTGAAAAACCATGGACTAAATTCTAGGAATTTGTTTGTTAAACCAAGAGAGTCAAATTTAACAAAGAATACATTGTTTTCGTTCAATAATACCTCTTAAAATCCATAATTTTCCCATTGTTTTATTGCCTAGATACTTCTAAGTTCTTCTAGGTTGGTTATGCCTGTGGGATTTTTCGATGATTTACCAATTGTTGTTATGATAACAAGTTGAGATTCAACTCTAGTGTCTACTGTAGGAGTTGCAGTATATGCAACATCATTCACCTTTTTTGATAGCTTTACTAGAGGTGGAAAGTCAATTGAGAACTTTTGTTCTAAGCCTGACACTTAGTTATTAGCCATTAAGTATTTAGTTTATATTCTGAAAGAGAACAGTGGGGTGGAAATGAAGTTAAGAGATGCAAAGAAGAGCTTATGGAGGAGGAAGGGAAGAGGTTAAGGAGTTTAATGGTGAAACAAGTTAGAAGAAAGGAAAGAAAAAACAACTATGACGTGAATAAGAAGGGCTTATGAATTTGTAATCAAATATGAAATTTATCCATAATCATCTTTATATTCCATTTTGAGAGAATTCTCTCTCTAAACATTGCTTTTGTGAATACCCCACCATCCTGGTTAGTATTACAACTTAGTTTCCTAATTTATGGTAGTCATAAGAATTAGATATGATATAGTTCTCCATAGTCTCTGACTATAATCTTGAAAATCTCTAGATACTTTAGTTCAACTTCGTGTTTCATAAAAGAAACAAATTCATCTTTCTTATTTTGTCAATAATTTTATACAAATTTTAAGATATTTCTTTACGAGATCTTTCAACTCCTTTTGTTAATGAATTGAACTTAAATTAGTATTATATAATGTATTTGAATTGATTACAATACTTTTACCTACAAAACCAATGTTATGAATACCGTACTAGTACCAGTATTAAATGTAGTTATGAAAATGTATTATACTAGTACCTATCAATACCGAGTATCATTTTAAGTAATTTTTAATTTTATAAAGTAGACCCTATTTTTTTAAATTACAAAATAACCCCTTAATATATTGTACTATTGACATAGCACGTCATAACACTAATCAAAATAACTAGGCCTATAATTATATTAATGGAGAGTCTAGGTCGATCCCACAGAGAGTGTATGTAAAGCTTTTAAAATGGAATCAATCGATGTTTAGGTTAATTGGGGCAGTTTGGTTTGGTTTCAAATAATAAAATGATGAAAAAATAACAAAATTAAATTAAAGAAAACATTAAAAAATGATGAAAAGTGATGAATACGTTAGGGACTCGGTCATTGGTTCAATCTTGGCCAACACATAATTAAACACACTTTATTGAATTGCTATCCTTATACATCTCCTAGCAACTATTAATCATAGGTTAACAATAAGCTCTATTAACCCCAGTTTTCCCTTAGGTATTTAATTAAGAGACTCTTGTTAATTAAACCTAGCTATCGAACAACGTAAGATATGATCTTAGATTTAATTGGACAGTTGCATTACAAATTAAGAAAACAGATTAATTAAGGCAATAACCACACAAGCTCATGTTATTTAACTTAGGTTATGTTATCCCTAATGATTTAATATCAATTACAAACACATCAGTTTTGGATTGTATCCTTACTGAAACGAAACCATTAGTTTCTATAATTGAATCTCAACATAAGAATTACAGACTATGTTGAAGATTCTAGCAATATTCAAATACAATAATTACGAATTGTGTTCAAGATTCTAACAATGGGTTCATAAGTAAACAATCTAATGATAACGAGAATAAAGATTATTCATACATGAGAACCCAAATCCATAAGCATAGGATAATATAATCAATCCCTAAAGAGAGAAAGAATAATAAAAAAATGAAAGAGATGCTTAACCGGGTTCTTTGGCATCGATATCATCTTCGAATTGGCTCAGGAAAGCCTAGCCCTCTATGGGTCTCCAAAGGATGAGAGTCCTACCCCTTGTCGCCTCCCAAAACCCCTAAATCATTTTCTCTAAACATTTAATAAACTTTTCATATTTGTTTTGACGACAAAATGTTATTTTTATACCAAAAAGGAGGGTTTGGGATAGTTGTATAGCAGTCATAGGCGTGCATGATAAGGTTCACGACCGTGAATGGCCTCTTTGAAGGCTCACGACCATGAGTCTCTATAACAGCCCAGACTACTCGCTTGTAGATATTGTCCGCTTTGGGCCTTTTTAAGTGGCTTGTGGTCCACACCCATTGGGCCTTTTTAAGTGACTAGTGGTCCACACCCTCACTGTTTTGTTCTTCCGCAGGACTTCCTAAGAGGTCACCTATCCTCGTATTGCTCTTGCCCTAGCACGTTTAACTTTGGAGTTCTGATGGCATCCGGTGCGTTAGGGCATGGAAAACACGTTTACAAGGGGAATGTATCCGCACCCTTATAAGGGGTGCTTCGTTCTCCTTCCCAATCGATGTGGGATCTTACAGTCTCCTTTGCTTGGGCATGACATACATGTCATGGCGGCGAACAATTTTCTCTGCACTCTTCATTCTTGATGTTTCCAACATATACTCTTCATTTTATGCATTTTCTTGTCTCCTCTTGCTCTAATCCTTCTCCTTCTTGCTCCACGAAGACAACTGAGTCTAAATCTCAAGAAGACGACTCAAAGAATGTGATTTTAACTCACTTTAGCTCTTACGGTTCCAAATTACACCTAAAACCAAATATGAACTAAAGTGAATGTCTTAAGCATTTCATATCATTAAACACTAAGTGGTATGGAATAAATGGATAATCAATTAAGCACATATCAACTATATAATTTATAATTTTACATCAACCATGTCTCTAAAAATCATAATAGTAGAAATGTAAAATACCAACAATTTATTTTTTCATTAATATTATTTTAACATATTTCACATATAAATAATAACCACAATTGATATGAAAAAAGAT
>JANIHZ010000009.1:444198-454694 GCA_027478365.1 Erythroxylum rufum | reverse complement strand
TTTCATAACCCAAACAAATTTACTCAAATTTCAAAGTCCTCAAAACCGATCAATCGATTTTCTTAACGCACAAAAATAATCTCTAACACAATTTATATACAAAAATACTCATTTCATTTAATTTTAATATTTCTAATTTCCACTAAAAATTCGAGGTCCAACAGTTTTGGAATCCAAAAAAGAAGCAACCTATCCATGAAAAAAAGGTATTTTCGTACATCCTTGGTATTTTCGATTATACTTCATGTTGTTGTATGGTCTTTTCTGTAGTGTATTGTGAATACTCAGACCGTACACGATCCAACATATTTACCCAAAACGTCAACAAAATCATTAATATAATTAGCAAATATTCACACCATCACAAGCTTATTTGTCCACTTTGGTTTTCTTGTGCCAATGTGGACACATTATATTATTTTGCTACAATTTTTATTTTATCAAATGCTTTAAAAATTTTAATCTCCTCCTTGTTATCATCAAGTTTTTATCAGCGTCAATTAATATTTGTCTTTAACAAAAAGTTTAGGAGAGAGTTCAGTTTTAATTAGGCTTTGACAAAATGGGTAAGTTCAAATTTAAATAAAAGCTCTAAGCACTTAATTGAATTTTAATTTAAACTTCGAGTATCAATTTTTATACTATATTATTTCGAAAATAGCTATATAATTTCTTTATAACTAAAAGATCTTCCATGATTTAAAAAAAATCACTTCCTTATTATTATCATGTATTTATTTACATTAATTAATATTTATATTTAACAAATGTTTAGAGGGAGTTTAGTTTTTAATAAACTTTAGCAAAATGGGTAAATTGGATCCTAATTTTTTCAATAAAATATAATTTAAATTTAAACCTTTTGACTTGTTCAGAAAGAACCCTAATGTTCACAACTGTTCAGTTTGAACTCTAAATTAACTTCTTTGCTAATATTCCATTACAAAAAGTATATCTATGATCTTTTTCATAGGTTATTTATCAATTATATATCTTACATGACAATTGAGATCCAAAAAATAGAAAATAAAGAACCATATATCTCTCTTTCTCTCTCCACTCTTTTTTTTTTGAAAAGATGAATTAAATTAAGTCATAAAAGACAATCAAGGTGAACAAGTACAAAGCAACTTGCAAATTACAAGGATAATGCAACCATAAGCTTAATAGGGGAGATTACAAACTATTGTATTAAAAGAGAAAAGTGTTTACACTCTCCAATTAGTGCTGAGAAAATGCAGCTATTGGAATTTGTGCTTATGAATGCTAATGTGACTTCTAATAAGCTGCATTAGTTGGTTGAAAATTTGCTCTTTGGATAGGCATTTATCTTTAAGACTATGATTGTTTCTTTCATTTCAAACTGCTATTACTAGGGAAGATAAAGAAACGTAGAAGCACCATTTAACTGTTTTGTTTGGAAGCTTAATAGTAGAACATTAGGCCTTGATACTTCTCAAGCTAATTGGGGGATCAGTAATAAAACATTTATGCATCAATGCTTTCCAATTTTCAATAACAAAAGTACACTAGAAGAATAAGTGATCTGTGTTTTCCTAAGCCTTTTTACAAAGAGCACACCAATTTCTGAATTAAAAATTTTTGTTATTTTGTCCACAATTGGTAGCTTGTTCTTCATTGCAAGTCATATAGTGGTAAAAGCTCATGGTTGTTGAAGGCCAAACCAAACATTATTAGTCCAAGGAAGAGTTTCCATATTTTAATAAGTACTTACCTACAGGATTGATCTATGAAGATGACATTAAAGGTGTGCTTCCTTATGGTTTTTTCATTATCAGTGTTAATTGATGCCTAAACAATCTCAACTTTCAATAAATTGGGGATTGGAGCTTTTCTGATGAACTCCTTCTTTGTTAGAGCTTCTGTAACTATAGCCTTCTACTAGATCAGTGGTTTAAGGGATGATGCTTCATCCATTTTCTTTGAAGGACCTTCAGATAACCAGTTATCGTGCCAAAAGTTGGTGGATTCACCATTTCCAACAAGATGAATAAAATCATGCTTGAATATTTCCCTCATCTTGAATATAGCTTTCAAAGTAGTAGAAGAAAAATTTTCCACATTTAAACTCCATATGTTTCTATCTTTGATGAAGTAGTTGTGAATCCTCTTATGCTAGAGAGTCTTTTTATCATTAATAAGTCTCCATAGTTTTTTAGTGAGCATAACAATATTCATAGATCTTAAAGAAATTATGTTGAGGCCACCTTGGTTTTTAGGAATGCACACATACTTCCATTTCATCTTCACAATATTGGGAGTTCCTCTACAATCAGACCACAAGAATATATTAAAGATCTTGTCAATGGTTGTGATAATTTTAACAGGCAAGGTAATATGAGCGTACCTAATAGATACTAATGGAATTCAAGATGATAACAATAAGTTGTGCTCTTCTATTAGTTAAAAGGTTTTTAAAGCTTTATGAGGATATCTTGTTGTTGATTTTATCGATCAAACAACTATAATTATTTGAGCTTAACCTTGAAGATGCTGTTGGAATGCCAAGGTACATTAATGGAAAAGGTTGTTGTTTGAAACCAGTATGGAAACTGGTGTTGATTCAAAGTTTGAAGCATTCATGGAAAGGAACAATCCACTATTGGAGCAATTTACTTAGAGACTAGACATCCCATTAAAAATCTTGAGAGCTTTCATAAGATCATTCACAGATGTGGAATCTGCTTTGGAAAGCAAATTGAGATCTTCAACAAAGCATAGGTGTAACACCCCCTATACGGAACCTACAACCATCCACACACATAACAACCAAATTCCCATATTCATAAACATACAATTCTATTCAATGCTATACATATACACATTTAATAATAGTAATATATCTTTACATTTACATGGTAATCCAAAAGAAAACATATAATTTCCTTTTTTTAACATGTGCAATCATCTGTAACTAAAAACACATTCCAAAAGTATTTTTTCTGCTATCTGTTGGCTTTGGTCCCTACCGATGTTCCCTGTACCTCACTCCTATGACTTGGACCTACACGAATTAACGCCCGTGCTAAGCTTGAAAGCTTAGTGGGGAAAAAACTTTGTTTGGATGACTACTCACAGCAATCATCCGCCAAGCACGCAAATTCAAAAATATCACAACTCATATACCATAAATTCACATTCATAAACCAAACATTAATATTAAATGCTCATATAAACAATGATGGCATACTTAAAGCAAAGTACATAGTGAAAAGATGCTTCAACATATTATCCATATACTAAAAGTGCACATTTATAAGCCAAATATTGATATTCAGTGCTTATTGATACAAATTATCAATATAATTCCACATCATTACAACCAATACAAATGCTCATCAATACCAATTATTCATGTTGTCATGTTGTTCTTCATCACTACCATTTATATGATATGGAAGGAGAGGAATTTTCATCTCTACAAATAGAGGGAGGAAGATAAATACTAGTTAGAGGAAAAAATAGTGAATTAGATCCAAGTCACTTTGTTATCTAAGAGGGTTGTCCATCTCATACCTGCAACTATGAAAGCTAAATGGCACTTATGACTGGGTAAGGAAAAATTAGGTAACGCAATATGTTTAAACTATAAAAACATTTTGTTTGTAGTTGACAGACCAATCTAATGAGAGAACACTAGAGAATGGGAAAGAGATGAACTTTGCTATTTTGTAATATGTAATAGCTTTGGCTATCGTAATATATTTATTCTTTCATTTTCCAAAAAGAAACATTAGTTGTTTTTTTTTTCTTATTATCATTTTTTATCCTCTTTCTTACTGTTTTTTCTGGGATTTTGACTAGTTTATTTTTTGAAATGGAAGACTCTTAAGCCATAAGACTACTTGATTAGGGAGCCTTAAATTGCTCACACACCATATGTTTGATAATATATCTCCACCATAATTCTCCCTATTCCAGTTCCATACTCTCCACCCACTATGAACTCTTTTTATTCCTTTGCATGTGCCTAGGTGCAGCATCCCAAATCTACAACAACAACAACTCTACTTTGACCAAAATCTCCAACAGTTAAGATGGGAAGTTGATAATCCCTGATAATTATTATAGACATAAAACTGTAGTGTCATAACCTCTGGCTATGGTTGGGATTTTACAACATTGTTGAAGAGGCAACCAATGTTTATTTGGGATCTTACAATAATGCTAAAGAGGCAACCAATGCTTTTTCCTATTCTTTTTAGAGAGATAGAAGTCCTTCTATATCGAAGGATAAAATTAAATTCACATGTTATGGTTGGATCTTTCATTTTGAGAGATGAGTGAAGAGCTTAAACAAAATAATGTCAATAAGATTATTCATTATGATATACTATCCAAAATCAAAACTTAAGAAAACTGATTTATACTTTTTATAATGAAAATTTGGCAAGGAGTCCACAAAAAGATCATGTATATACTTTTTATAATGAAAAATGTGTTTTACTTCCGCTTTTGAACGAGTAAAGTTTATTTGTCGCTCATGACATAAGATTCATATTAAAAAAAAATAGCTTTATCTTCCGAAAGAAGCTAACTAGACAGTGAGGTAGAAAACATAAAATTGGAAAGAGGAAAAAGGTTGGAGCAATGACACGTTTAAATTTCTTGAGATGGAATAAGAAAGTGAGAGAACAACGCGATTTACAAGCAAAACACGTCTTCATGTACTGTTCTGTGAATGCGCAGACAGCAAAATTTGCCTTGTCGCTTGTCTCTCCCTTATAGGCCTATTTCTTCGAGACATACATCGATAGTTTTGTCTTTAGGGATAGGTAACTATACAGAGTCCAGATCCTCTGTCCAATATTATAGTGTCTTATTGTGTCCAATAAATCTCAGCCATTTATTTATATGGGGTCCGCATGGAGACCACGTGGGTCCCGCAAAATAAATGGCTGAGATTCCATAAGACAGAATAAGACAGAGTAAAACTGGACAGAGGATCTGGTTTCAACTATACATCGATAAATGACAAAACAGTAGGTAACTATACATCGATAAATGACAAAACTACCGATCTATGTCTCGAAGAAATAGGTATAATGATTGATTACTCTATTCAATTTAGGGATAGATAACTATATATCGATAAATGACAAAATTACCGATCTATGTCTCGAAGAAATAGGTATATATATGATTGATTACTCTTAAAATGCAATAAATTATTTGAAACCTCAAAAAAGGATACGCTAATACCAAAATGGTCACATAAGTCTATATTTCGATCCATTTTGGTCTTTTAGCATAAATGCCTTAGTCAATCAACACATAGGATCTTTCAATTACATGTATACGTAGATTCAAATTAAATATAAATTGTCACCTGTATATGATCAATATTAAGATTAACACATATAAAACTCAAATATAAAAACCTTTATTGGAAAAATTGAATCAAAGCATACAAAAATGTATTATATTTATATCCAATCCTTATATAAAAGTTATTAGTCTATAATGATCATTGAAATAAAAAAAATATAAAACTTAACAGGAAAAAACTCATGCTAATCCTTCTTCATTCCATTCCACCAAAAATTCTCTCTCAAATCTCATCCTCGATCTCCTTGGGTGCATTGCATAAGGAGCATTGTGCGCCTCATCAAGAATCTCATCCTTCAGCTCTAATATGTCTGGAACACATAATCTGTTGCCCATAACCATCAATCCATCTTCCTTTATCTCTATCTTGGAATGTTTACCACTTTTAAGTTCTTCTCGAAGTCTGCTCAAATATTCATCCCGTTCCTGCAATTCTTTAATCTTCTCATTCAATACCGGCCTCGCCCTAAAATTTGCCAACACACAATCAGGCTCAACTTGCCTCAATGTCACATTAAGTCTGGCTAATTCCTTCAACAAAGGAAGGTACACCGTTTTCACATATACCATAGTGGACTTCCTACTCAGAGCGTCTACTACCACATTAGCTTTCCCTGGATGGTAGTCTATCATCAAGTCATAATCCTTAGCAATTCTAACCATCTTCTCTGTCTCAAATTCAACTCTTTCTGGCTCAACAGGTACTTAAGACTCTTGTGGTCTGTAAACACCCTAGTAGTAACTTCATATAAGTAATGTCTCCAAATCTTCAATGCAAAAATTATAGCAGCCAATTCCAAGTCATGTGTAGGATAGTTCATTTCATAAGGCTTTAATTGCCTAGAAGTATAGGCAATCACTTTATCTCCTTACATCAACACACACCCTAATCCCTTCCTTGAGGCATCACTGTTCACAATGTATCCATCATCACCAGAAGGCAATGTCAAAATCGGTCCAGTTGTGAGCCTATTCTTCAATTCCTCAAAACTACTCTGGCACTCCTCAGTCCACACAATATTTTGATTCTTCCTTGTCAATTTGGAAAGTGGAGCTGCTATCATAGAAAATCCCTCCACAAACCTCCTGTAATACTCAGCTAATCCCAAGAAACTTCTCACTTTATCTACATTCTTAGGTGCTTCCCATTTCACAACCGCTTCTATCTTCCTTGGATCCACATGCACTCCTTTTTCCAAAATTACATGTCCAAGGAACACCACTTCTCTTAGCCAAAATTCACATTTATCGAACTTGGCATATAACTCTTCCTTCCTCAATGTGCCCAAAGTAAGCCTCAAGTGTTCTTCATGCTCCTTGTTACTCTTGGAATAAACCAATATGTCATAAATAAAGACTATGACAAATTGGTCTAAGAAAGGCTTAAAGACTCTATTCATCAAATCCATAAAAACTGCAGGTGTATTTGTTAACCCAAAAGGCATAACCAAAAACTCAAAGTGGCTATACCGTGTTCTAAAAGCAGTCTTTGACACATCAGTCTCCTTTATCCTCAACTGATGGTAACCCGATCTCAAGTCTATCTTGGAGAAGAGTTTTGCCCATTGCAATTGGTCAAACAAATCATCTATGCGCGGGAGCAAATATCTATTTTTAATAGTAGCATGATTGAGCTTCCTATAATCCACACACATTCGTAATAACCCATCTCTCTTCTTCACAAAAAGGACCAAAGCTCCCCAAGGCGAAGAGCTCGGCCTAATGTAACCATTTTCTAACAAATCCTCCAATTGCTCCTTAAGCTCCTTCAATTCCACCGGAGCCATTCGGTAAGGCGGAATTGAAATCGGCGTAGTACCTAAAAGAAGCTTAATGGGAAACTCAATTTTCCTAGGTGGAGGTAGTCCTGGCAATTCCTCGGGAAAGACATCCGTGAATTCTCTGACTACAGGAATATCTCCTAACCTTCCTCTATCTGCCTTCGTGTCTGACACATAGGCCAAATATGCTTCACACCCCTTCCTCATCATTCTCTCTGCTGTCATAGTCGAAATAACCCGAGGTGGACTGACTTTTCTATCTCCCATGAACACCACTCTTTTGCCATTCTCTAACTCGAATTCCACTGACTTCTGCTTGCAATCTAAGTTAGCATGATACTTTTCTAATGTATCCATACCCAAGATCACATCCAAACCCCCCATCTTCAAGGGCATCAAATCCACCACTAATTGTCCTCCACTAATCCCTATCTCACAATCTTTATAAACTTGACTAATAATAATGTACTGGCAGATTGGGGTACTCACCATCAAAGGAGTATCCAATGGGCTCAAATTCCTCCTATGCACAGTTCTACCCGATGACATAAATGAATGGGTAGAACCCAGATCAAACAAAACAAGTGTATCATCATCAAATAATATAACCATACCCGTTACTACTTCTAGAGCGGCCTCTGTATCCTCCCGTGATATAGCAAACACACTAGCTGGTGCTTGCTCCCTGGGTCTTCCTGGAGGATTTACTCTCTTAGCTACTTCAGAGCTACCCACCTCAGTCACAGTCTTCTATCCCACTATCTCTATTCTTCTAGAAGCTTGCATCTGTGATCCCTCTCTTCTGACCGGCTTTGGACACTCTCTGGCCATGTGTCCTTTCTGTCCTCAATTGAAACATGCTCCTATTAATCTATAACATTCTCCCTTGTGGAATCTCCCATAGTGCTCACATTTGGGAATAGGTGGCCTATCCCCATCTCCCCTTCTACTGCCGCCCACTGTTGAGGCTTGGTGAGAAACAGTAGAAGTCCTCATAGGTCTAGGTCGGCTCGCACCGCTATTCCTCTCCTCAGACTGCACAGGGAAGGTTCTGGCACTCCTATCAGGTATAGAAGTACCACCTCCCCTCTTGGATTGCTCTCTTACCTTTCTTTTCCTCCTAACTACACTCTTGATGTTCTCGATGTTCTCAACCCTCAACGCTGCTTCAACAAATTGTTGAAAGTCACAGAAGTTCTGCACTATCACTTTCTCTCTGATGGCTAAGTGCAGATCTGACTCAAACCGGCGGCACTTAGCAGCCTCACTCACCATCATCTCTGTAGCATATCTTGACAACTGTGTGAACCGGCGCTCGTATTCACTGACTGTCATCTCCCTCTGGGTATGACTTAGGAATTCTCTCTGCTTCTGCTGAATGTACACCTCAGACAGATATTTCTTCCTATAAGTAGCAAGGAAATCCTTCCATGCCAACCTGGTCGGTTTCAGCTGGCTCCCCGATACACACTCCCACCAATGCAAGGCATCCCCCTAAAGCAGACTTGCAGTATAAACAACCCTCTCATCATCCTCACACTCCATCTGATCCAATACTCTCTCGGTCTTCTTCAACCAGGTCTTGGCTTCCTCAGGATCAGTGGTCCCATAGAAGTCTACTGCTCCATACTTCCTCAAACTTGTCAAACTGTCTCCCCTTCTTAGCTGGGGCCGAAGCAGAAGCCTGCGGCATTTGAGCCATAGCTTGAACAAAGGCTTGAGTAAATGCCTGGACCAGTCTCGGATCTAGTGTAGGCACTTGCTCAGACTGACTAGGCGACTGCTGCGTCTGAGATCGAAGGGGCTCACTACTTTGCCCTAAAGAAGCCTCAGCCACTCCCGTGTCTACCGACTCATCAGTGCTCTCCTCTCTCAGTGACGAGTCAGGTGCAATTGAACCTTGCAGGATTCCTCGTGTCCTTCTACGAGGTGGCATCTTACTCCTTCAATGAAAACACTAATAATTAGCTACAATTCATTTTAATCTTAGTTCCTATATGTATGCATGATATGCATGTCACTTAATGCAAACAATCAATTCATAATGCAAAATTTTAATCACATAGCAAAACAATACACCCTACTATGCATTCTAAGCCTAGGAGAAAACCTAAGTTCTGATACCAAACAATGTTGGACCCCGTTTCCGAAGTCCAACATTCGAAAGCATAAAAGCATGGAGGACTCAAAATCGACAACTTACCGATCAAAATTTGGGGAACTTCCAATTCAAATTTTAGACCAGAATTTTTGGAACATTTGTTCCCCATTAACTAACGATTCTAACGCCACCAAAAACGCTCAATTTGGCTTAGAAATGAAGAAGTATTGGCCAAAACACTTTCTGCTCTTACAAAACTTAGACTGAAAACTATCACCAACTTCGCTTCAGAAAATGAAAAATCTTAGGGGCTGAATTGAAATTCGATTCCTTCAGATAACCTATAGATCCATGTCTCTAGTTTAATTATCAATAAGAATCAACTCATTCAGAGCTCTATAGCTCAAGATATCTCCAAATTACTAAAGCATGTTCAAAAAGTATCTAACTCATAACCTTTTAATCGGTCCTCCCACTTCAATTCGATCGGTATTTCTCAATTCAAAATCAAACTTATAAATTTGGTATGGAGAGAAATAGGGATGGCTTAGGAATCTAACGCTTCAAAAATCAGATCGATCAGAGGTCGAACGAAAAAGTTATGGCCAAAAGAGTGGAGAGAGGTCAAAACAGGCGAAAAACTCAAAAATCGGCCGAGCGGCTAAGGGTGCCCAAAACTGGCCTTGGACACATAAGCAATGCTAGTAGCCACTTGATGATGAAAATGAAGTAGGTTTTGTGTATGTGAGTATGCTCCTCATTTGCATTTAATTGAAAAACTTTTCATCTCAAGCAAGGTTCTTCAAGTTGTGCTGGAAATTCAGTTTCTTCATCCTCACTGCACAGTTTTAACAACAAGTTGTTACCATTACAAATATGTTTAGAAGAGAATTTATTCTAATAATGAAGTTACGGGTGCTATTTACTGCTCTTGTATGCATACTATTCACAAGTTGATTTAAGGAAGCTTCATCTGCGTTCTTGGTAATTCAGGGGTTGGTAGGATGTTAACAATTATGCCAAGTTAGGCAAAGTTTCTTTGGTATCAAGCTATTTGGGTCATTGGTTTTGTTTTATTTTCTTTTGTCATATTGTGTGCGTGGGGACAAGCACAAGTATAGCGGTGAGTATTGATGTGAGTTTAGTTACTTGTTGAGTGTTAATGTTTTTATATATGTTTTTGGTACTTTTAGTTCTTGGTTTAGTAGTTTAGTTTAGTTTTTTGGGCAACTTTGATGTTTTGTTAAGTGTGAAGGGACAGGGGA
>JANIHZ010000009.1:422004-438039 GCA_027478365.1 Erythroxylum rufum | reverse complement strand
GTCGCACACAAAGAGTGATGTGATCTGGGCTTATTCTCTTGGGCCTAATTTATTAGGCATTGAATAAATATATGTGGGTATATTTATTGGGCTAGATTGAATTAAGTTGTCAGGCTTTTATTATATAAGATATAAGATGGGCCGAAACTTATTGGGCTTCAATGGGATTAGGTTTTCTCTATAAATAGAGAAACTTAGGTCGCATTACATGTAAGTGAAAAAAAGACGAAAACCCTAGCCACTTCCGAGAGAAAAACTGTACGACATTCGGAAAGGGTTTCAAGACGTGCTAGCACACGATAGCCGCAGCCTGGATCGTTCATCCTCATGTGGATACCGATAGAGGATATTCGCGCGATGCAGTGTCTACGAATCTGAAAAGAAACAATCAATCTGCATCAAGAGGTATTTTCATACATGCTATAGTTTTTGGTTATACATCTTGATGTGTTATGGTCTTTTCCACAAAGTATTGTAAATACTCGGGCCATACGCGATCCAACAGTGGTTGCACTAGAAATAACGACAAGAGAGCGCATTTAGAGGGCTGCAAAGCTTCTCACGGTTGTGAGAAGCCTTTCACAACAGTGAGAAGCTACTCATGGGTGTGACAATATGTCACACCCATGAGAGATAACTCACAGGTGTAAGCAGTGATAGCTCACCATTTTATCCCAAGTTTTAACATAAAACCTAGGGAGGTGACGGCTGAATCTTTGTATGAAAGAATAAGTGAGTTTCAGCCTAGAGAAAAGAGTAGAAGATATTTTTGGCTGGGCTGAATCCTTCGGGAGCTTCAAGAGAGCACGAAGAGGGAGGTAAGCTCTCCACCATGAGAAGACTCATAGAGGCGTAGCTTCCCGATGCCGGTTCAAAGGTGATATCGACGCCGACAACCCGGTTAAGTATTCCTTCCTTATATTTGTTGTTTCTTTCTCTCTTTAGAAATTGATTATGTTATCCGATGTATATACATTTGGGTATTATGAAAAGATGATTTTAATGTGTTCATTGGTTCATTTTATTAAAAACCCATTGCAAGAATATTTAATGTAATCTGTAATTATTATGTTGAAATTCATTTATAGCGACTAATGGTTCGTAATTATTAGGGATAACATAACTTAAGTTAAATGACGCATCATATCTGATTGTTGCCTTGATTAATCAATTTTTCTAATTCATAATGCAGTTGCCCAGTTGAATCTAGAGATCGTATTCTAGGTTACCCGGTGGCTAGGTTTAATTAACGATCATATCTTGATTAAACACAACCTAATGGAAAACTCGGGTTAATAGATTAACCTATGATTAATAGTTTCTAGGAGAGGTTTGAGAACAACAAATTATCAAAATATGTTTAATTAGGGTGTAGGCCGAGATAGAATCAAAGAACTGGATTTCTAATGAATTCACCACTTTCATCACTTTGCATGTTTTCTTTAATTTGTTTTTCTTAGTTTAGTTTCATTTTATTTTCTTATTTCAAACCAACCAAACCCCTATAACCTAAACATCGATTAATTTCTTTTCAAAAGCTAACCGAACACTCTCTAAGGGATCGACCTAAACTCACTACTGCTACAGCAGTAAGTCTAGTTTTTATTTTGACACGCTGTCAATTTTGGCGCTGATGTTAGGGAGTGCGGTGTTTTAGTTTTTGTTCTTGATTTTAATTAATGCTTTATACATATTTGTTTGCAATTTGTTTCTTTTCAGTTAATTCTTGATATTTTCACTTTCTGTTTAGTATTAGTGATTTAACTTTTGAAAAAAAATATTCATAAATGGAAGTAATTTCTTTCATAACTCATATTGCCATCCTTATAATTATGTTTGGAGTGATCATACAAAATTGAATTATAAATGGGAAAATCAAAATAATTACTCTCATAATAGTATGTAGGACACACAACAATTCTCATATATACCAAAAGCTTCTTATCACGATTCAAGTACATCTCTGGCTACAATATCAAGACCTGTAATGCTAACAATCTTCAATTTCAATAGGGTATATAGCAGTTTTAAGAGAGTATGCAACAATTTCAATAGAATACCCTACAATTCTAGCAGGATGGATGCCAATTTTGGCATGATACAAGGTCTAGCATCCAAGATGTGGAAAGTCAACAAGATTCTGGTACATCTATGAAAGATATGCTTAATATTATGACAGCTAACAATCTTCAAATTCATCAAAATATGCAGCAGTTTCAACATAATATGGGTAAATTCAAGAGAATATACAGTAGACCCAACAGGATATCTAACAATTCCAACAAGATGAAAGGCAATTTTGGTCTAGTTTCTAAAATTGGGAGAGTAAACAAAACTCAGGTACATCCTTGGAAGAATTAGTTAATGATGTCGCTGCTAACACTTTGCAATTTTAGTAGGATGTGAAATGGTCCGAACAAGATGCATTGCCTCGATGGGGAGATATCAATCATCTGGAACTGCAAAGCGGAGAGGAGCATCCATATCAACCCAAAGTGTACCTAATAGAAGTTAGTCTAGAAACCTTACGGAATGATGAGAAGCTTGAGAATTTTGAGGGTAATACTCAAGGAATAGTTTGTGAAGAAGAAGTTAAGGAGGAGCTCAAAGCAGAATATGATATATCTTTTAGCTTGAAGGTGAGTACTGAGTCCATAATTCCTTTTGAGACTAACTCTTCACCTTTACATAGCAAATTGGAGGAATTAAACAAGGAAGAAAAAGGTGAAGACTCATTTGAAACATTTCCCAAGAGCATAGACTCAATAGAGATCAAGATTCTGAAGATAAGGAAGATGTTGAACATGAATGATCAACTATGGCCCTATCCTGAACAACCTCACATGGAGGAGCCACAAGTGACACCAGAATATCAAAATTTTGTCATGTGAGGAGGAAACATGGAGTTAAGCCAACGACCCTAAACAATGGCATTTCTTGGGAGGCAACGAAAGGGAAGTATCTTTTCTTTTACTTTTTCGCATTAGTTAGATACACATGTGTAACATCCCATTACTCATGGGAAGGTTAAATTAGTAAATGTGAGTGAGTAATGAGAGTTAGAGATGCACTTCCATGTTCATGCTTCCTTATGCTCATGCATATTATGCCTTACACTTGTCTGCACATGAAAATAATTGTACATGCACTCATGAATAATTCTGGGTATAATTGGATGAATTTTTTAGAATTAAGAATGTTTTTATATTGAAAATATTAGTGATTAGTAAAATATCGTATTTGGGAATGTTGGTGAATTTAGGAGTTACCTATGGAGTATTGTGAAAGAAATATATATATATAGGGAACAAGAAATCAAAAGACATTTGGAGATGATTAGTTTCTAAAGATGGGAATTAATGATTTTGGTTCAAAAGGAACTTAGTTAAAGTTTAGACCATAGGAAAATGCCAAGTGTCACTTAGGCTCTTGGTACTTTTGCTAGAACTAGGTTACGGTTCTTTAAGAGTTGACAGGTGAAGTCATGTCTAAGTTCCTTCTTCATAATCACCTTCTTCAAATTTTCTCTATCCTAAGAAAAAAATCAGAAGTTGGTCATTGTACCCAGTGAAGAACGGAAATTTTGTGGAGTTTAGGGCTTGAAGATTTTGGAGCTTTCAGCAGGTAAGTAGTGAATAAATTTGATAAGTTATTGTCATATGCATGGGAAATGTCATTTACGTGTTCGTTTATGAATACTGTGTTGTTGGGGATGAAGAATCTGGTTATAGTGTTAATTTAGTGCTTTGAAAGATTATGAGTGTTGGATGTTGTAAAATATTAGAAGGTTGAAAATCTGGAAAATGTTCACCGAGTGTGCTTCGGTATGTTAGCCATAACTTTTTCTTCAGTTATCCAAATGAGATGATTCTTAATTTGGATTAAACTAGAAACGTGTGGCTACACTTCTTAAGAAGACATTGAATTTCAATTCTGTCTCTAAAAATCTCAAAACTTGTCATGAAGTTAAGAATCTGGTGCAATATATTGGTGTATGAATGGGAAATTCATCTTCGGACTTTAGGAGCAAATTTGGGATTGATATAAAGAGATTTTAGCCAAGGTGCCTTCAGAAAGCTTTATATCTTTCTTTTATCTTTTCAATGGTATATAGTATGAAAATTTTGGACATTGGAGTCAAAAATTATGAACCTTATAAGTGGAGATGTTCTCGAAAGAAAATGAGACGGAAGAAATGAGACGGAAAAAATGAGACGGAAGAAAATGAGACGGAAGAAATGAGATGGAAGAAAATGAAACAGAAGAAATGAGACGATAAAACTGAGATGATAGAAATGAGACGATAGAACTGAGACGATAGAACTAAGACGATGGAAGTGAGACGATGGAAATGAGACGATAGACCTGAGACGATGGAAGTGAGACGATAGAACTGAGACGATGGAAGTGAGACGATGAAAATGAGATAATAGAACTGAGACGATGGAAGTGAGACGATGGAAATGAGACGACAGAACTGAGACGATATGAACTGGTGTTAATCCACTGAACTCACTTTAGTATTTCGATGATTTTTGGAGCTCTACTGATCCAAATGAGATCGATTTTATATCGGATAGTACTCGGGATTATCATGAACATGCATTGTACATACGTCATTTCATGTATGTGCATTATTGAATACTTATGATTGTGCAACTTGTGATATTGTGTACATTATTTATTATAGAGGAGCTACTGGAACGTCAACCTCCAAACATTGCCGGATCTTCTAGGCATTAGCTTCGGGAGCGACTTGTGAGTCAATCTAGATGATTTCCTAGGATTGATTTAATTTGAATCTAAATTGATTTATTACACTTCCATTATTATTGAACTGCTTGTGAGTTGTTTCTGGATTCCGGACCTGAGGTCTGAGGAGTTTAATAGTGGGGCATGTATTGGAAGTGCTTAGATCTGTTGTGAAATTCTGTATATTATGTGTATTCTCATGACAGTTGAATGCCGGACTTAGGTACAATGAATGTGAGCTTTTGATTTAACATCATATGCGATATGACATGATCAGTATGTGATGCATTTTATAAATGCATGCTTAGATAAAGGCGTTGTGACTTGAGTAGCCAGTTTGAAGCCCTTCCACGTAGAGCTTTGCTCAGTGAACTCTGATTCTGTACGTAGAGCTTTGCTCCGTGAACTCTAATTCTCCACGTAGAGCTATGCTCTGTGAACTCTGTTCTAACTGAGCCTTATAGGCTAGTATTTGTATAAGTGATTGGCACTCAGACACAATAATAAGAATGAACACGAGTCTCATGCATGTAACATTATAAGACTGACGTATTGAATGACTATGTGACGTGCTATGATATGTGAATATCTGTTTTAAATGTAAGCTTAAATTGAGTAAGTATGCAAAATGTGATACATGTATAAGATTCGGTGAACTCATCAATGATGGTTCACTCACTGAATTCGCAAAACTCATCAAAATTGCAACATTGCCTTTTTCAGGATCGAGAGACGACTCTAGCTACTGAGAGGCTCTACTGCTGTGTAGATTATGATTTGACAAGTGAAGTCATGGCTCAAAGGTCGGTCAGCTGGAATTTTTGGGGTGGTTTAGATAGATTTGATACATTCCCTCTTTCATGTAGTACTTTTGTATTAGGTTTTGATGATGTACATAGGGAAAATGTGAAAGACACAATGTAGTCATCGATTTTGAGAAATGAAATGAGGAAAAAGTTAGTTTTAAAATATTGTGATTTTCTTATAATTCTTTATAAGTGAATAATGATATGATGCTCTGTGAAGTGAATGTAGTGGTTGAATGTAGCTCACCCTTAGCGTAGGTTATATACCAGAATGACCTCCGGACATCCAGATGTGTACCTTGCGGTAAGGGGGTGCTACAGCATGTATGTTTTTAGTTGTTTGTTTCTTACTTGTTTTTAAGTATTCAACAAAATGAGAGAAAGAATAGAACAAACAAACAAATAAGTGATCATTTTCTATTTCTTTTAAGACTATATAGTCATGAGTAGAGAATGAATTGACTAGAGAATTTCATAGCAACCTTAGCATGCACTTTTGCTTTTGTGATTGGTTAATATGCGTTATCTTTAGAAGATTAGTGACTAGTGGTAGACAATGCTAGTGAGATTTTGAGCTTTATTATACTGACACATCCATATTAGTCTCATTATCCTTTGATAATGTGTGACCTTCATGACATATACATCCTAACTTTGCTTTGATTTTCTATTCAAGACCACATTCTTATCACATGCATTAACATGAAAATGATTAGGCATTCTTAACTTTGCTTTGATTTTCTACTCAAGACCACATTCTTATCACATGTATTAACTTGAAAATGATTAGGCATTCTTTATTTTTCCAAGCTACATTAGCCAAATAGCCTACCCATTACGTGATATTCCCTTGTTAAGCCCCCTTGAGCTTTATACCTTTTCTTTTTGTATAAACCACATTACATGCTTTAAACTTAGCCAAATGTCCTACCTAAGCCATAGAGTAGTAGAGCATTTGTGATTGTTGAGTTGTGGATATACAAAAGTATAAGTGTGGGGGTGTACATATATATGGGTTGGTAATGTTAGGATGCTATTTTCTGTCATATCATTGAAATTCCCGTATTGATATAGCTTCTTTGAATATAAAGAAGTAAGAGAAAAGCAAAAGAAAAGAGAAAAAAAAAAAGAAAAGAGAAAGAAAGAAAGAAAGAAAAAGAAAAAGAAAAAGAAAAAGAAGAAAAAAAATGTTTAAATAAATGTATCAAGGAGGAAATGCATACATGTTAAAAAGTTGTTTATGATTAATGCATCCTCCTAAAGTTGTATTAGATGGCTTATTTGAGTACATTGAATATGAGATAGATGTTGTCTTGGAAGGTTCACTCATTGTTGTTCAATGTATTGTTATCATCAATCTTTATGAGTGATCCCTTTTGATTAGTTATGCTTCATGTGATTTGTGTGAGCGAGCTTGAGTTTGAGTTGTGAAACATCGTTTTTGCATTCATCATAGTTGATGTACACAATTGTGAGGGAATGTTGGTTTTTGCACTTGATGTCACATTGAGTGTTACTTTTGTTTCACTAGCTTTGATGACTTTCATGATACTCGACTCAAATACATCTCACCTTACCTTTTCCCATATTACAACCTTGAAAAGTCCTTTAATTCATGATTATGCATGTGAATTTTAGTGGTGGAGAAATGAAATGATATGCAAAGTTTTGGAATGTCTTGATTGTGAATAGTGTTGAGTATACCTATGAATATATCTTATTTAAACACATTTTCCAAGTCTACCATTAGATTACTCAATTTTTTAAGATGATGACTATTGATTGATCATGAGTAAAAGCTTGGAATGTTGATTTCTTGCTGTGATTTTTTAAAGTCATTCATCTTTGCTTATGATTATGTAGCTTTGGAAAATACAGGATTTAAGTAAATGTTTTTGGGTCTTTGATCTTAATTTTGATGTTTTTCCCGAGGACAACCAAAAGCTAAGTGTAGGGGACCATTTCATTGGAGAATTTCAAATGGTTATGTGATAACATGTAAACTTGGTGGAGTCTTAGCTGGTTCCACAATGTGTTACTTTTAGCTTCGCCTACAACAGAGCTCCTCACTCACATCACATGCTCTATTTCACCAATTCTTAAACCAGTAATAGTATTCTCTAATTTCATGTCCTTCTATTCTTCACTTATCTACTTACATTATTGTCATTTTAAATATACATTTATCAACTAATCCAATATGATGCTAGCTATCCATTAATACAATTTTTCTTCAGTAGGTGGTTCGAAGGTTAGGGCTTCTTGTTACACGAACCTTAAGTTTTGTCCTTTAGCATGTTATATTCTTTTTTAATGACAAGTTATTGTATAATATATGATATCATGTGAACAAAAGAAGAATAAGAGAGTACTTACTTACAAATTACATACTATTTAAAAAGAATTTATTGAAGCATCTATAAGTAAGTACTCATGCTTGTTAATTACATACTATTTAAACAGAACTTATTAAAGCATCTATAAGTAAGTACTCTTTTATTCTTCTTTTGTTCATATGATATCATACATTACACAATAACTTGTCGTTAAGAATGTCATACATGGTTGTCAATTAATATCAGCACATCAATACTTAAACAACTAATTGAAGTTAATAACTATTTCTAGTAACCTTAATTGGTGGGTGTGATATTGAAGAGACTTGTCTGATGCTATTTGGTTAAGTTATGATTTATATTTAAACTCGTTGGTAAAGTTAGGATATATATTTATCTTATCTTGGAACTAGACCTAATTACATAACTATAATTTCATATTTGCACCCTATTTCTCCAAATTTTCATTCATATGTGCACCTTGTTTCTCTAAATTTTCATTAATATATGCACCCTATTCCTCCACATCCCCATATGCACCTGGTTCCTCCATATTTACACCTTGTTCATCTCCTCCCGTTATTTGTATTATGTCAGGAGAATGGAATAATGTATCAATGGTGAGTTATATACACATCAACAATCCCATGTATTTGCATAAGGTTTGCTAGCCTAATATAACTTTGGTTTGACTATATAACTCTCAGTGACTCTTTAAAGTAAAAACAAAGTACTCTATAACATACTTTATCAATTTTATTGTACCATAAATCCTTCCTTATCTCGTATATTTGTCTATTACTAATACAGTCAATGTCAGCATTCTCAACTGTAGCAATATCCCCACCAACATATCTAAATTCAAGCTCTAACATGAAATATCCACCATAAAAAAGCCTAATACATCCATATTGAGTCATTAAAACCTGTAGAGCAACCATTAAAAAAATAATTTCATCCACAATAGAGACCTAAGTGTGAAAAGATATTCACAAGCAAATTCAAATCATAGAGAGTAAGAAACAATACTTAAGACACAATCAAGTTTGGCTTATATAAATTCTAAACATTAATTCAATTTGTAGATTAAAAAAAGATCCATTTGACTTCAAAACGAGTGATTAGAACAAAGACTATATCTGAACCTTAATTTACTAATTTTGATCGTATAGAAAAAAGACTATATAGAACAATATTTGATCATGTAAAACAAAAATCTTCTCCTCATATTAAGGTACTAAGTTGGAGCAGCAACGGGAAGTTGGAGCAATATAGGAAGCAACAAAATTAAGTTGGAGCAAGTCAATGGATAGAGGAAAAAGGAAAGTGCAGTAGCAAAGGCTTCTTTTTTCTAGCATCATACTTTAAAGTGTTATTTTGCCATATACATAAGCCTAATATGTAACATCTCGTCCCCATTCTAAGGGTTAGGACCCGAACATTTGGAGCATGGGAGCAAAAAGGGAAATTAGAATCAAGGCATTTGCTTGTTCACGCATTATGTTAGCATATTGTATAAAAAGTGGACACTTTCTGGGTAAATTTGATATTAAATGTGATTTTATTGAAAATGGGGAGGAGAATGAATAGAAAGAGTGATCTTGATATGAGTTGTGATAAGGAAAGATTTAGAAATAAAATGGGTGGTAATATGGAAAATGTTCACTAAGTATGCTTCAGTCTGTTAGCCACAACATTTTCTCTAGTTATCCAAACTAGATGATTCTTAATTTGGATTAAACTACAAATATATGGATACATTTTGTATGAAGACGTCGAATTTCAATTCTGTCTCTAAGAATTCCAAAAGTTGTTATGAAGTTAAGAATTTGTAGTATATTAGTGTATGAATGGGAAGTGCGTCTTCGGACATTAGGGGAAAATTTGGAATTGACATAAATATATTTTGGGAAAGTTGCCTTCTATAAAGTTGTAGAGCTTTCTTTTATCTTTCCAACGGTATATAGTATGAAAAATTTGGATATCGGAGTCAAAAGTTATGATCCTTGTAAGTGGAGATATTCTGGGTAGAAAAGCAGATGATAGAAAGTGAAGGGAAGAAAAGCAGACGATAGAAAGTGAAGGAAAGAAAAGTAGATGATAGAAAGTGAAGGGAAGAAAAGCAGACGATAGAAAATGAAGGGAAGAAAAGCAGACGATAGAAAAGCAGATGGAAGAAAAGCAAACGATAAAAAGCAGATAGAAGAAAAGCAGACGATAGAAAAGTAGATGGAAGAAACCAGACAATAAAAAGCAGACAGAAGAAAAGTAGACGATAAAAAGCAGACTGAAGAAAGTAGACGATGAAAAGCAGACGGAAGAAAAGTGGACGATAAAAAGCAGATGGAATAAAAAGTGAGACGATACAGAAGTAAGACGATAGAATTAGCCTTTAAGGTCTTCATGAAAGTTGTAGATATCGAAGTCTTCTTTCCAATGGTCTAAAAATGAAGTCAATCCAACACCTGTAGAAAAAGTTATGGCATTCGTACTGAGACATGTATATTACAAGTGAGGGCATGAACGTATTAGAGTCTTTTGGCCATAACTTCTTCTCTAGGCATCCAAATGATCTGATTCTTAAACCATTGGATTCGTAAGACTTTTCTCTACATCTCCTAAAAACATTGAAGCTATCTGAAATGTATGGAGAAAGTTTGAGTGAAAAGAGTGATACGGGTACAGTGAGTGTGTTCTCAAAGGATATGAACTAGTGTTATCCCACTGAACATACTTCAGTATTTTGGCGTTTTCTGAATCAGTAGAGATCAAAATGAGATGATTTTTGATTTGTGGTAAACTAGAGACATGGAGCTACAAATGGTATGAAGAACTTGGAATCTGATTCAGTCTTTAGGATGGTTAAAATTCAGATAGAAGTTATGCATAGTATACTGTTATGGACAAGAACAGTCCAAAATGTTTGAAGTGTATCTTCTGAATCACTAAGCTAAATGGAATGATTTCGGTGGTATTAGAAACTTAAGACAGTGGGGGACTTTTCTGAAAGAAAGTGTATGTTAGAATGTTCAAGGATATTTTTGGCAAGACACTTAAGTTTAAAAGAACATAAGCTTATAAGGAAGGATAAAATGGACTTTTTGGACTCATTAATGGCATAATTGGAAAAAGAAGTGTTGTCTTGCTTATAAATGGAGAAGAACTACGGGAATGAGAAGATTCTAGAGAAACAAAATGTGTGGATGAGAAAAGAGATAAGAGAGAGAAAACATGAAAAAGAATGAAAGAGAGAAAGAAGAGAAACAAGCTAGGGTTTCAATTATGTTAGCCTTCAAGAGAGATTTTGAGGTTGTTCAAGAAGAGAAAAAGGTAGAGGCCTATTTCAATTAGGTCATCTCACGGGGCACACATTAAAGATACAGCAAGATAAGGACCTTTGATACCTCAAGTTGTTGCAAAGAGAAGAGCTTTCTTTTGAGTTAAAGATCCATTCATTTGGTGAAAGAATGAAGGGATCAAGAGAGACAAAAGGAACAAGAGAAGAAGCATATTGAGCAAGTTATAAGTAAGGATTCTTAAGGTGGGTTTCATGTTTATAAGTTAGTAATGAGCTATTAATGTTTTCTTCTAAACAAGAATGGTTTCAATTACTTCATAAATGTTGCTTTTGTTGCTTTTGAATGATTTGCATAATTGCTACATGTTTTGGTATGCGAATTTTGTTAATGAATTTCAAAATAAAAATTGAAATGCATTGAAACATTTTATGTTATGCCTTGGAAAATTCATGGCATTTTGGTATTTTTGGAAAAGAAGAAAAGTCATGAAAGCATATCATTTTTATAAAATGATTCCGAGCATGATTATGTGCTTCTGTTTGGGCGAGAGTGGAAACATTCTGTTCGTCATGTGCACGTTGACAAGAGCCTTCTCCCAGCGGCCCGCTTGTGGCATTTGAGCTCCGAAATGGACTCATTCTATTCATGGGGTAAACTTCGGTTTCCTCATTCTGTTTCATGAAACCCTCGAGCCATTTGTTTGTGCCTTACATTTTTGTATAGTCATGAATGGTGCATAATTGAGTGTTATGTTAGGATATTCAAATTATGAGTTTGAGATTAAAATTGTGAATTTGTTTGAAAAATTGAGAACTATGCGTTTATAAATTTCTATGACAAATGACACATTTCAATGATTTTGCTTGTACTTGTTATAAACTTGTTACCCACGAGCTGTCAAGCTCACCCCCTCTCTGTCCTATCCTCTGGTGATAGCTAAGAGATTTTGAAGTGATCGAGAGCCTACAGGAATTGCTTCATTTGGTAATTTGTAGTTTGTGTAACTTTTCTAATTTGAGATTTCGCCATTTTAGTTTTGTAAAACTTTTGGTTGAGGGTATTGAATGTGAATGATGAAAATTAGTTGTAATTAATGTATTAAAGATTATGATGAAGAAACGATTTGAGAGGTTTATGATCCGAGGTTGGGCTCCGGAAACGGTGCCCAATATGAGTGCTATCAGAGAAAGAGTTGGGTTTCGGTAGCGGGGCACAGCGAACTTAGTTGTTAGTTCTTACATCAAAAAAGAAAAAGTTTGTAAGAAAATAGAATAATACTTTCCGTTAATCCTTTTATTTCCTTATTATTATTTCAAATTATTCTATTAAAGTGATCAATCAAAAAAATGAAAAACAATTTATTGCACTCATGATTTTTCTCTATTGATATTCTAATATTGGTGTTAGACCTTTCATTTTTAAAATTTTTTGAATGACTTGATTGTTATTGAGATAGTAAAATTTGGGACTATTTATTGTTGGAAAACTTACATCTTTTCAATTTTCTAATATTAACTATAATTCTTGTTGTCATATTCTGATTTGGAATTTTGAAAACTTGGATGTCGTGCTTGTTTAATGTATTCCATAAGAAAACCTTAGATTATGGTAAAGTATTATCTTTTCTTATTAATTAATGTTATATTAATTAAAATTGAAAAGCTTTAAAATGCGTAAGCAGATACTTTAAATGTCTTCTCGATGCCTTCAAAGACACTTGCACTACTGGCCCGTGACACCACTGGTGAAGCCTATATCTCTAGAAGCCGATGAGGTCAGTGGTGAAAAGGCAATGGCAACGCCTAAATGATAGACGTCACAATTGGGCACATGAGATCATTTGTGCCTATTACGGTGTTTCTATCCTATGCTATTTAAATTTATTTATATATTTATGTGAAGTGAATGAAATTTAATGAAACAAGGTAGAACTGATTTATACGACAGAAGATCTGGTTCCATAATTGGGAGGTGTTGTCGGTGAGAGAGAACTGACCCCAGTCACTAGTGACAAATGGTGCCATGTGAGGTGCGATTGAGAAACTAGAAACCACAGTCGATAACAAGAATAGAAGCCAAAAAGGAGGACAACATAAACGACAATAGACTGATAAAGAAGAACATTGAACGTATGTATGCAAGTGCTCAACAATGGCTAATGCACAAGGATCTAATGCAAGCACTATAGAGAATTTGTCTGAAGCGCATTATGCACGTGTCAGACAAAATGTATTGATTCGAAAGGATCTTAATTTTTTTTGTAATTGTCTCTTCTTTATCATATAAAGATTAAGTAAAAAGTTTTGTAAAACTTTTTTGTTGATCGTATCGAAATAGCTTCTAAAAGGGTAAACGTTATTAGGAATTATTTTGAAATTTAATTTAGCTTTTTAATAGTTAAATTATTTGATTAAATTAGTTACTAAAGTCAACAATTAATTTCTATAAAAATTTAAAGAATTATCTACATAATTAAATTATACAACAACAATAACTCAGTGAAAATTCTACTGAAAGACAAAGTTAAAAGAGGTCTAGTAGTATGCAGTCTTATCCAAATCGATAGAGAGGTTATTTTTTATAGACTCACATATGCATATAAATAAAAATAAATAATACAATAAATATTAAACAAGTAAAGAATAAAATTATAATTAATTAATTACACAAATATGAGAGAAGACAAGTAAAAATAAATAAATCAAACAAGTCATTAAAAGAAAATATTTAGGCCAAGTAAGAAAGTGTTTAATTTAAATAACTAGGAGAAAAGTACTATATGTTAAATATTTAGGCTAAACACAAGACATAAGACTCGTAGGAAAAATATACAAAAGACTTGTCAGAAAGAAAATGATCTTTCTACGTGAGATCCTTTACTTGTATTTGGGTACACCAAAGTTTTCAATAAAGGGTCATGTCTTCAGTATGTTCCAGTAGAGCCATATCATTCTTGATTTCTTCCCTCAGTCCTTCTTAGGCCTTTCTTTCTTCTTTTTACAGCTTCTAAGTACAATCTTCTTACATCTTCTTAATGGAGCATCAAGGTGTCTCCTCTTAACATGTCTGAACTACCTAATCCGTGTCTCTCTTAATTTTTCATTAATAGTAGCTACCTTTGCTTTATCTCTTACCATTGTACTCCTGACTTCATCTCTTCTAGTCAAGTTGCACATCTAACAGATCATTCACATCTCAATCACCTTTAACTTATGACTATGTGTCTATTTGATGGGCCAACACTCTGCCCATAGAGCATAACCGACCTAATTGCTAAAGGATAAAATTTACCTTTGAAATTGAGTAATATATTCTTGTCACATAAAACTCCTAATACACTTCTTCATTTAAGTCACCCTAATCTGATACGATGAATTATATCTTCATCGATCTCTCCATTGCTTTGGATGATAAATCATACATATTTAAAACACTTTTTCTGTGGTATAACTTTTGAACCAATCTTTACCTCTGCATCAGAAGTCACCCTATGACCTAAAAAGTTACACTCCAAATAATTAGTCAGAGTCCTCCTCAATTTAAATTCCTTCGATTATAACATCTCCTTATAAAGTTCTAACTTGAAATTGACACCTTTTTGTCTCTCCCACTATAACAATATTGTTAGTAAACAATATACATTAACGTACATCTCTTTGGATATACTTAGTGAGCTCATTCATCACTATTGTTTAAAAAAAAGGGGCTCAATGAGGAAAGCCCAATATCGAAAAGAAAAAAACATTATGTATCTCCTCTTATCGTTTATTCTTTACATTTTCATTCATATCCCTAATAACATGTATATGGGTCATAGAATCTCCCTTAGCTTCTAAACATCTCTACATGATTTCTCTATATACCTTATCATATGCCTTCTCTAAGTTAATAAAGACCATATGTAGATTAAGTTGTCTTTTCCCGTAGTATTCCATTAATCTGTTGAAGAGATGTAAAGCTTTTGTAATGGACCTTCCTAGCATGAAGTCAAACTGGTTCTCTTGGATATGAACATATATTCTCAATCACCTTACCCCATAATTTCATGGTATGACTAAATAATTTGACGCCTTTATAGTTGTTACAAGTTTGAATGTCTCTTTTGTTCTCATATAGAGGAATTAGCATACTGTGTCTCCACTCATCCAACATTTTAGTGGACTTAAGGATCATATTAAAATGCTTGACTAGCCAAGTAAAACTCTTTTTGCCTATGCTCTTCCATACCTCTATGGCTATCTTATTAGGTCCTACATCCCTTCCACTCTTTATCTCCCTCAAAGCTCTTTTAATTTCTTCCCTTGTAATGTGTCACCAAGTAAACCATTTATGCTCATACCAAATGGAAGCTCCAGAAGTTTTATGAATGTACACAAAAGTCCATTTATATTGTTTATTTATATAGATTACGCTATGCACATTTGTATACTTTTAAGCTTAGACAAATAAGATCATATTTTTTTAGAATATATGTTTGTGAAATTAATTACACAAATGGGCTTGGTTTAAGAGAACCCTAAATCAGCTCTAAAAATGAAATGAAATGAAATTTTTATTTATTTTTATTATGTTTGTATGTGAAGACTATACAATCTAGGTCAGTAAAAATTTAGTAAACCATTCTTTAATAAAATTTCCCACT
Organism: Erythroxylum rufum; assembly: GCA_027478365.1. Taxonomy (NCBI): domain Eukaryota; kingdom Viridiplantae; phylum Streptophyta; class Magnoliopsida; order Malpighiales; family Erythroxylaceae; genus Erythroxylum; species Erythroxylum rufum. The sequence continues at coordinate 422,204 of JANIHZ010000009.1, read as the reverse complement.
TTTTAAACCAAGGTTATTAGCCCATTAAGATTGTTTTTCTTTTATTTATTCAATTTCATTTAGTTTGGACCGAAGCTCATTAAGTTTATTTTTCATTGACCTCTTTGCTAATCTTTTAAAGCTCATAGGGCCAATATATTTTAGTCCCTTTCAGTTTTCATTGTTAATTCTTTAGGCTTTTTGCACTTCATTTTAACTAA
>JANIHZ010000009.1:322353-332486 GCA_027478365.1 Erythroxylum rufum | reverse complement strand
ATTATTCTCAATTGTAAACTTGTAATACACTATAATTTTAACTTAAATATGATCAAAATAAGATATGAACTGACCATTAGTAGATATTCTTAATTCATTTGTTGTGACAAATGCATTCTCTTCATAAATCGTCTTAATAAAGCTTTACTCTATTTAAATTTTTGCGGTCAAATTTGAACTGTTTGCAAATGTTAGAATTCATTTAAATGCCTCAAAATATTAAATTTTTGCAGTCAAATTAGTGCTTCATTTAATGACTTTTCACATCAATTTTATGGATTTAAATCTTCTTAAAAACAAGAAAGGAAAGTTTTTCCTTTAATTTTCCTAAGTATAAGATGGAAATTGATTCGTAATATCTACCATACGTGCCAGGTATGAAGAAAAATTTACTTTCTATTTCACATCTCATATATTCATGAAATTATGTAGTGTTTGGTCCAAAAAATGTAAAGGTGTATCGAAGCTTGAAGCCAACAAGTACACCTATCATGGAAGGGCAACGTTTGGAGTCTATCTATATTATGACTGCACTAACGACAAATGTAAATAAGAAAAGGAAAAATGAGCCACCTAATTTATGGCATGCAAGGCTTGGGTATGTGAGTTATCACAAGTTGAAGGCAATAATGAAGAAGTCCTTGCTTAAAGGTCTTCCTCGACTAGATGTACGTGATAATACAATATCTGTTGTATGCCAATATGAAAAAGCACATCAACTTCCTTACAAAGAATAAACATACAAAGCTAAGATGTCATTTGAGTTGATTCACTTTGACGTTTTTGGATGGGTGAAACAACCATCCATTAATGGATTTCAATAGATGATCACTTTTATTGATGATTATTCAACGTATGTATGGGTTGACTTTTATGAAAGAAAAGTCTGAGGCATTAATCAAATTTAAGGAGTTCAAAGAAAGAGTGAAAAAAGTTGTAAGAAGAATACTATTCCTCTATACAAACAATGGAGGAGAGTACACATCCAACAATTTTTTAAACTACCTATGAGAAAATAAAATTCGTAGGCAGTTCAGTTATTCACGCACCCCACAATAGAATGAGATTGCTGAAAAGAAGAGTCGCCACTTAGCATAAATATGCAAAAGCATGCTACATGCCAAAAATGTACTACCTAGATTTTTGGCCAAGTGTATGAAGACAATAGCATGAGTTATCAATAGATTGCTCAAGCTTGACTGCAATTTATCTGACCATTTGAAAAGCTATGGAATGTCAAACCCACAATTAGTCATTTTCGAGTCATTGTTTGTCTAAATCAACTGCGAAATAAGTTTGATGAAAAGGCCATTCGATGCATATTTGTGGGATATGACACTAAACGAAAAGGTTGGAGATTTGTGATCCAATAACAAATCAATGCTATGTATTAAGAAATGTAGTGTTCAAGGAGGCATTGTTATGGTAGTTGCCACAAGTTGTTTTTTACCCTGATTCCAAAGCAATAGAGGAAAATTTACAAGAAAGAGTTTAAGAGTTGTCTGAGCTTAACAAATCACAAAAGTCACTTGAAGAAGTAAGAACAATAGAAGAGTTGGTAGAGATTAGTGACACATCATCAAGGAGAAGCCGTGATAAACTAGAGTGAATCATACAACTCCTAAAGGAGAAAGATCAAGTCAATTAGAAGAGCCAAAAGCACAAGATGTTCTTTAACTATCTTTACGCAGGTCAGCTAGAAAAAAAGGCTGAATCCTAAGTATGCAAATGCAGCATTAACGAAAAAATGAAGTAGTTGAGCCAACAAGCTATGAAGTAGCATCACAATGCTTAGACTGGAATAAAGCAATGGATAAAGAAATTCAAGCATTAAAAGATAATCAAACTTAGGTTAATGCCATAATGCAAGAATGGACTCCCAATTTCTTACAAGTGGGTTTTCATGGTTAAGAGACGACCTGACCGAACAATCGAAGGGTACAAGGCTTGATTGGTTATACGAGGGTTTTCTTAGGAGTACGAACTAGACTATGATAAAACGTTGAGTCTGGTAGCCAAGATCACAAAAGTATATGTCTTGCTTGCCCTTGTAGATAATAAATCTTGGAAACTCTGGCAAATGGATGTAAAGAATGCCTTCTTGAATGGAGAACTTGATAAGTATATATGGAGCAGCCTTAGGATTTTGATGACAAAGCTCATGCAAGCTATGTATATAAATTAAATAAGGCTTTTTATGGGTTAAAGCAAGCACCAAGGGTGTGGTATGGCAAGATTGTTGAATTATTAATAAAAAATGGACACACCATGGCTCTAGTAGACTCAAGCTTGTTCGTGAAAAATGAGAATGGAAAGTTGGCAATAGTGCTTGTCTATATGGACGATCTTATGATTACTAATGATAATGAAGAAAAAGTTTAGCAGATTCGAAGTAATCTCTCAATGCACTTCTAAATGAAAAAACTTAAAGAGTTAAAGAATTTCCTTGGAATTGAAGTAGATCAAGTCAAAGGAGTGTTCTTATGTCAACAAAATTATGCTAAAGACTTGTTGTATAAGTTTGGAATTCTTGACTACAAACTAGTTTCCTCCCCAATGGAGGTAAATACTAAACTTTGTTTAGAAGAAGGTTATGAGTTAGAAGATCCAACAATGTATTGACAGCTTATGGGAAGCTTGATTTATCTAACAATAACACAGCCTGACATAACATTTGTTGTTGTAATGGCTAGTTGATTTATGGCAAATTCAAGAAAACCTCACTTAGATGCAGTTCGATGCACACTCAGGTATATCAAAGGAACACTTGACGTAGAACTACTATATAAAAAGGGAAGCATATGCAAGGTAGTGGGGTACTGCGATGTCGACTATGCTGGAGACCATGATACTCGAAGATCAACCACTGAATATGTGTTCAATCTTGAATGTGGAGCAATCTCCTGGTGTAGTAAGAGACCACTAATAGTCTCTTTGTCAACCACTGAGGTTGAGTATCGTGCAGTAGCAATGGCAACATAAGAAGGTGAATGAATAAAACAACTAATGATGGATCTCCATCAATCAATAGACTATCCAATGGAGCTACATTCTGATAATCAATCAACAATACATATGGCAGAAAAACTGGTGTTTCATACAAGAACCAAGCACGTGGAGGTACACTATCACTTTTTTTGAAAAAATAACTACAAACACAAATCGAGATGAAATATGCAAAAACAGAATACTAAGTTGCATACTTATTTACCAAAGGAATCAACATAACAAAATTTGAAGAATTTAGAAGGCAACTTGGTATGACTTTAAGAATGAGAGAGTAGTCGGTGAGGGGAAGTGTTAAAAGATACCAACATCCTCTCTTGTGATCACTTTAGAAGCTTCCCATTATATATACATTAATATCTTTTATATAAACTTTCCTTAATATTCTAGAATAACATTATCTAGAATATTATAGAAAGTTTAAGTTAATTGTTGACCGACTTTAGATGGGTATAGAAGGAGCCAAGCTTCATAATAAGTGTGTAAGTTGAAAAACAATTAAACACGTGTGAGTAAGGGCATATGAGAGTGTGTGCCGTGTAATAAAGCGAGAGGTGTGTGTTAGTTTGGAGTGGAGAATTGGAGAGAGTATTGTGATTTTAAAATATTACAATTGTTGGAAAACCAGGTTGAGATCTGATTCCGACCGCAACAGAATAGTCACGAAATTTTTTCTTGACTTTTAATTTCCCGAAAACCAAGATCTATTTAATTCTATAAGATGATTAACACAAATCATAATAAAACAGAAATTTAATTCGTATCTTATTCTGAAGCTTGATCTTTGTCTTGTCGTATCCCTCAAACTATTTCCAAAATCGATTCGTCTCAACCACCATAGCCGCACAAGTATCCGGCCTCTAACGGTATCCACAGAACAAGTTGAGAGAACTCTGTAACTCTTACAGAGAGGGTTAAGTAAGAAGTGTTAGCTTCATAAAGCTTAAGCTATTTATAATAAGCTTTGGATATTTTAGTAATTTAATTAAGATTAAATTCTAATTTCAATTAAACTTTAATTAGAATTACAAATAATTCTAATTAAATACCAATTATGCCTATATAAGATTCAATATCTCATATTGATCCTTATTTATTAAATATCTCATAGTTAATCATAAAGTTTCTCAAACTTTACAATCAAGTCCAATTTGATTAAATTAACTTTGCTCTCTTTAACTCATTTTATATGTAAGACCCATTAGGTTCCCAAATATGTTGGTAATGATTATAAAATCTAATTTTAATTAATAATTAAAATTAGATAAATTAAAACTCCTTTTAATCTATCTTTGATTCTCCAATTAAATATTTTATAATCATAGATCAAGATTAACGTCTAGCAATGCATCATGACCACTTAAATATTTAAAAATGTCAAAGTGATTTTTGATTAACCTTCCCGTGCATAATTTTTTCGTATAATTCAATCATTTCATCACACAATGTTTCGATTAGACATAGAGCATGAAATTAATGTCTACTCTAACTTGAGTCTAATCATATTAGTTCTTTGCCATTAGTTATCGATTCAATTAATGATATTTATAAACTATTTACAAAACATCATTTCACCTTGGCCAAGGATTTCTTGAATCATTCTTCAAAAAAAAAAGGATTTCTTGAATCAATACTAATCGAGAAGAATGAAATATTTTTCCTAATTATTTTAGGGTGATGAATCCTATCTTAATCATTCAACTATCTCCATACAGTTCATGTTACGTCCAATAACTACCGATTAAACGACTTGTGATAAAATAGATCATAAGTAGTATCAAAATATATCAATCCCTATACAAGATAACTTTGATGACCTCAAGTCAAAGGATCACTTTTTCAATCATCACAATGAGAATTCCATAGACATACAAGTAATGTTCCAAATGGATTTCTCATATCGGGTCTGTTCAGTGAACTTGTTCTCTAGCAAGCACCCAAATGTTTCTTTTAATATCTTTATACTTTAGCTTATGAGATCGACTACTTCCTTCATAAGGAAAAACAAAACGTATGCTAGTCTTTTTACGTTCTATTAATGTCCAATCTTAATAGAACAATGACTAGGAACATTTTAGGAATAATATATAAATGCAATATGAACCTCATAATTATAATCTCATTATAATTTCATTTGCAATATATAATTATCTCATGAACTTTATCATATACATCTAAACATGTACAAGATAAAGATTGCCTTTGTTACTAAACTACAACCAAAGCGATTGACTGTAGGGCATGAACTAACAACAATTAATATATTATGTTTCGAGTTTTTTTTTTATTGAGTCCTCCATACACTCTAATAAAAATCAACAAGGTTGATAGATAGTCCTCCACACACTCTAAATAGGTCTAAATTTATTTTATGTGCATTAGAAGGAGAAAGGTTATTAAGCAGTTATCTGATAACTTTTGCATTTTGAAACATGTGTGTGTTCGTGAAAATGCATAACCTAGGATGTTCTATCTGAAACATGTGTTTCTGTTTCTATCTAAAACATGTCATACACTGTTAGGGATGGCTAGTGCATTGGAGACTCTATGCGGGCAAGCTTATGGAGCACAACAATATCAGAAATTGGGAGTGGAAACTAATATTGCTATCTTCTGCTTATTATTGTTCTCACTCCCTCTCTCTGTTCTATGGATATTCATGGGAAAAGTTCTTGTTTTGATTGGACAAGACCCTGCAATTTCATATGAAGCAGGAAAGTTTATGGCTTGCCTAATTCCGGGACTTTTTGGTCATGCGGTTCTTCAGCCACTTATTAGATACTATCAGGTGCAGAGTTTGGTCATGCCAATGCTGGTAGCCTCTGGTGTCGCGCTTTGCATACACGTGCCTCTATGTTGGGCTTTAGTAAACAAGACTGACCTAGGAAATATTGGAGCAGCATTTGCACTATGCATATCTATTTGGTTGAATGTCCCTTTTCTTGGAGTTTATATGAAGTTATCTTCCGTCTGTGCCAAAACTCGGGCGCCATTTACTAGGGAGGCATTCCACAGTGTAGGGAAGTTCTTTCGATTTGCCATCCCGTCTGCAGTAATGATCTGGCAAGTGTTTGCTAATTATTTCATAATCGCTGTTTAAATTCAATGTACTGTTTCTTAAAATAGTGTCTTTGATAATGTATTCATATTGATTCATGTAGCCTCGAAGGTTGGTCATTTGAGCTACTTGTCTTGCTCTCGGGACTTTTACCAAATCCAAAGCTCGAAGCCTCGGTGCTCTCAGTGTGGTATTTATCCAAATTTTGAAAATAGTACTCGGATATGCATGCAAGTAAATTACATATATTGTATCGTAAAAGTAAGAATGTATTGGTTTAAATTAATGGTTTTGTTGCAAATGCTGACAACAACTGACAATTTTCTCTCTGATCCTACTTACTCTGTAGTCTCACAACTATTGCAACACTATACTCAGTACATGATGGACTTGGCGCGGCAGCGAGGTATATCGCTCCAGCAGAATACAGAACACGTTATTTCTATTCCATATGTCTGCCATATCTGATCAATAACATTTTTTTGCCACAGCACTAGAGTTTCGAATGAATTAGGAGCAGGGAACCCACAAGGAGCCCGTATAGCTGTATACATTACAATGTTGCTTACAATCATAGAATCGCTCATATTAAGCTCAACGCTTTTTGCTACCCGTAGTATCTTTGGTTACACCTTCAGCAATGAAAAGGAAGTAGTGAATTACGTCACGAGAATGGCTCCTTTGGTCTGTGTTTCAGTAATTTTAGATGGTTTACAAGGCCTATTTTCAGGTACTGGAAAATATTTCTGATACTGAGCAATCCAAGACAGGTAAGATACTAATTACTTAGTTTCAGGTATTTCAAGGGGATGCGGATGGCAGCACATAGGGGCTTACATTAACCTTGGGGCATACTATCTTTTAGGGGTTCCAGCAGCTGCTATTTTAGCTTTTCCTTTAAGGCTAAGAGGCTATGGCCTGTGGATTGGAATACAACTTGGGGCCTTTGCGCAAACAATTCTACTCTTTATTGTTACATGCGGTACCCATTGGGAAAAGCAGGTGTGTGTTTTCCCTGTTATCTCAAATCTCATTACACGTGACAATGAAGTTTTAACTTGGTATCTCTCTCAGTTAACTAGCCCAACCTCACCTCCCTTGTAAATTTCACTTGTATGCCATTTGCGAGGGACCTTTCTAATTCAACTTTTTTTTTTGTTAAAAATGATTTTGTTCCATTTTCAGGCAAATAAGGCAAGGGGAAGGATATTTGAAGAAAGGTCAGAGGCAGATGATGTTGAATCTTCTGCGCATAATTGATTAATGTGATGCAGATATTTCATTCCAGAGTTGTTTGAGGGAGAAATTGTTTGTGATATTGCAGTTGCTCTTCTTCTATTTTACACAGCAGCTTCACTAAGGAAAGAAAACAACTATCTGTTTACATGGTTTTAAGATATGATTGTGCTCTTTTCTTCATTAGAAAAATCCAGACCTGAGTTTATAGTACCCAATAATTGGTATCCAGGAAAAGTTGGCTAATTTTGTATTCTGATGGAGTTGCATTCATTTGAATAATTTCACATGTATCCATATTTTATAAAACAAATTATTTGCTAAATATGATTTTTAAAACTTTTTCTTACTTTCCTTAAAAAAAAGCATATAATTCCTTATTCTGTACAATTAATTCTACTTTCAGGAAAAAAAAATGAAATCACTAATTTCGTTATATTCTTCTAATGTTTTTATATGCGTAAAACATTAGAAGAATATAGTTATTACAAATATAAGATCTAATATTATTCACAATTCTTTGAAGAATCTTTATATTATTCATAAAATATCAAAATAATGTGCACTATAAAAGTAAATATTAAAATATGTATTTATAATACGTTTGTTCTTGTTTTCTATATAAGAAACAAATTCAGATATTTAAAAATAAGGATATTAATCTAGATTCTATTTGATTCATACTAATATTATATTTCATCCAATCTAAATTAAAATGTGATTTAACTATATATATTCGCCTAATCGTTTAAATAATTATTATCATAATTTAATTAGAATATACGTCAACAACCAAATTAAATCAAGTTTCTGGTAATCCCAAAATGAACAATTATGAACAGTGTAACCTGATGCTAAGAACATTTCGTGCTTGATTTATAACGGTCTAATTAACATTTAATATTTAACTTAAGGTTACCTTAAAACAAAATTTTCAAAACTAAACGAGTCCAAAGACAGAACAATTTTTCTTTGGATGATGATATAGGAAAAGATAATAATGTTGATAATTTCTAAATTAGTTCATGTTAGTAGAGAAATTTAATATTTTTATTTTTATTTTAGGTAAATTATTAAAATAAAATGAACTTTTAATACATCAGATAAGTCTAATATTGTAATACTATTGTTAATTAAACTAATGTGGATTGATACGTTGACTATCTTTTTAATTCCTGGGACATGTGAAATTAATTATAAAAAATGAGGAGTGTGACTAACAATGAACTAGATTTTAGTTAGGGATTTGCTTTATGCTAGAAATTAATTGCCTAATCAATTTTGTATTTCAACTGAGAAGAAACAATTTTATGATTGAATAAAAATCATATCATGACTCAATACTTGTAACAACAATTTATTTTATTAAAAAAAAAATCAATCAGCCATTTTAAAGAAGTATCACGTATAACTTACTATGGGAACAGCTTTTCTCAACACGGACAATAGCCAACGTCAATACAAATTATACTATGTAGATTATACTCGGGCTCTGTACGCTTTAGAATGGAATGAACGTAGAATGCCTCATGATAATTGTTGACAAGTTTTATCATGTAGCATTCTAATAAAACTTGTCAACAATTATCAAGTAGCAATCTACGTTCACTTTCAATATCTTAATTATGCGAATTATAATTTGTAGTATAAAAAGTATCATTCTCACGATCAACAATAGATACCTAACAACTTGAATAGAGCTTTGTGGAAGGTATTAAAGATTGATTTGAATTAAAATAAAGAATTGAAATTCAAAGAACTTATAAAATGAAACAAGAAAAGAATTGAGTTTCCAATAAAATAAGTTTGATAGAAGTTTGAGACTTAAGAATTATTCTATCATTGTTTTGTTAATTTATGCTCGATCCTAGATATTCTAAGGTTTTGATTACCTTCTCTTGAGATCTAATCAAGTAACCCTAATTAAATTCGATACTTATAGAATTATAACCTCTCGATTCATAAAACTATTCCTAACTATTCAATTAGATTTGAAGCAATCCTAAGTATAATTAATTTCATAATTAAGATCTCTCTTCAATTGTTAATTAATTTGATAATTGTAAGCCTATTAAGTTACCAAATCTCATTGCACACCTTAACACATGTGACTTTATTCAATATCTCGATTTATTACTAAGTCTATTAAGTTACCAAATCTCATTGCACACCTTGTCATGAATGTCCCTCAATTACTCAACTAGGTTATGTCTTTTTATTTAGTTTGCTTGGAGTGTCATTCTAGCCTTTTGACGCTAAAACAAATATTTTTTCATGAATACCCCCAATTACTCAGCTATATCATAACTCTTAAATGGCGACCGACCATATTCTTAACCCAATTTTCTTGAAAAAAGTAAATAGAATAGGAATTTAACACATTTTTCATCATTTAATTTTTAGCCTACCCCATTTTTTCTTAGTCAATTACTCTCATGAAAGGGTACTAATGATGCTAACCAATTTGATTGACTATAATTATAAATGTATATAGACAAATTTCATAAAGTGAAAGAATAGGTGTCATATAGAATAGGTGTTGTTGGCCCCCGATTTCATTTCTCATTGAATAAGCATGATTTCAGTTACTTTTGAGGTTTGGATTAATAAATTTTTCCTGTGGTTGGAGTTTAATTAGCATGTCTATGATTGGAGAATTATTACATAAATTGAAGAAATTAAGGGTATTAAATGGAGAATTTAAGATAAAGTTAAAGTATAGTATGGAGTAAGTGAAAATTTGATAAGTAAGATTTCATAAGGGTATAATGGGAAGTTCACTTAAGGTATAAAGGCTAAGGCATCACATGGAAGGGCATTATGGACATTTGAT
>JANIHZ010000009.1:210571-241058 GCA_027478365.1 Erythroxylum rufum | reverse complement strand
AATTTTGAATTTGAATTCTTTAAAAAATTTTAAAAATTGAAATCTCTCAAATAATATTCATAATAAAAAGAAAATGCTACTAATTATGTGACTAATTTCAAACAAAATAAAATACTATTTTGTATTTTGTACCAATACCATTGGTAGGGAGATGTTAAATACAATGGATTAAATAATTTCAATTTTATATATTGAATCTTAAGACATTGAAGCGAAGTTATAGCTAAGCAACTCAAGTATGCATGTTACTAAAAATGGTGTGATATTGGCCGTTCAATTACTAAAACGAGAATTATCTAGTAATAGCATTTTAAAGACTTTATTATTTTAGAAACGTGATTTTATGTTGTTTATTTTCTATTACAATGATCATCCCTATTTGAATCTAAATAACTTTACTATGTCATCTTCATCCTAAGTTTAATGACTACATGACATATTAAGATAACAACTGTTGGGAGCGGATTAGCAACAGATTAAGAAACTCAAAATTAAGCTAAGAACATTCACATATATGCAAGTTGAATCACTTCACAAATAAGGCTAAATCACTTCACAAGTAAGAATAAAATCATCAAATAAGGCTAAACAATATAAGAAGTAATTTGATACATCATCCTTAATCATCAAATAAGGCTAAATCATCAAATAGGCTAACCCATTAACTCATTCTATGATACAAATCAACTTCAGCTTCACACTTGAACAAAATTTTCAAACAAGAGGCATTTCATCAAACGCCTAATATGCATCAACAAATCATCCCAACTTCACAAGAAAATTTAAAACTATAACCTTCTAAAACTAACACAAGTATCTTAAATGTTCTTATCCATTCATAAATTAATCAAACATACAAAACAAAATACTCAAACATACTCAAAAAACTGAGATCAAACCATGGTGAAACACTATACCTCCACAAGTTTGCAAATGGTGGGAGAAGAAACCCAGCTTCCGACGCACCACTAAACTCCTGCCAACGCTGACGACAACACCTAACAACGCACCGGAGAAGAAATCAGAAATCAGAGGAGAAGAAGAAAGATGAAGCAGAGCCGACGATGGAGTGGGGGGGGGGGGACGTCGGGTGTGTTTTAACTTAACCAAAACGACGTCGTTTGGTTAATAACGTTCACCCGTAACCAGACAACAACATATTTTTATGGAGGGTTAGCGACAGAATTTTTCGTCGCTACCACTCCATCGGAAAAGTGTAAAATTTAACCTTTCTGCCACAAATTCCCGCCTTTACTGTCGACGGTATTTTCCGTCGCTAAATTATATTTTCCCTCAACTTTTTCGATGGGCAAAAAAGCTTTCGCAAATTCCTTTTTTTCTGGTCGTAATTTACTAACGCCCATATTTATCGTTGCAAAATTCCATCACCAATTGATTTCCCTCTCTATTTAGCGACAAATATTTCATTTGCCGCTAAATGGACTTTTTTCCCGTGAATATTGCCGACACCAATTCTGTTTCTGTCACAAATTACCAACGGTTAGATTCCGTCAGTAATTTTTCGTCGCTAATTCAAACTTTTCTTATATTGAGCCTTAAATTGCTCCCTTGGATTTACTTCCATATTGTTTGAAAGGCTCCCTATACTTCCTGTAGACAATGCATTGGCTAATTAGCCCATTTGAATCTCTAGGTTGTGAATGAAAAAGGCATTATTCTTTACTATTTGATTGATTTTATCTTTTATCCTCTTATAGGTCTCATATTGCCTTATGAACTTGGAATTCAACACATCCATTAAGTTATCCATATGCAATTCCAATGAACCAAACTTGTCTTTCAAAAATCTTGGTGGGCTTTAAGTTGTCACTTGAGTTACTGCATTATTAGACCAAGAGAAATTTGGGTGGTTCAGCCACCCAAGATTATATGTATTCAAGTAAGGATTATTACCTTCCTAACAAAATTGTGCTTCAATGAAGTTAATCTGCTGTATGCTGTTCATTTCTACTGGGAAGCAATCAGCTGTGATATGGTTCTCTTATCTGCATAGCTCACATCCATGCTAAATTGATTTGATTGGAGGGGAAGAGGTGGCTTTCAAGCTGTTCAATTGCTTGGTTTGGTTGGTGATCTCAACTTACAATTTTGTCACTAAATCTACAAGAATCATTCATTTTGGATCCCAAAAGGTTAACTGTTATCTACTTTATTCCGATGTTCAAGGATAGCCATTGTTCACCATCTCTTCTAACAGATTAAATGCCGCTTCAACTATTTCCCTTATTAAGAAGCCACCAGCTACTGCATCAATGGTGCCTTGCATGGGTGCATTAACTCTGTTGTAAAACATTTACAAGAGGAACTCTTTTGGCAAGTTATGATGCGAAGAACTCCTTTGTAACTCCTTAAATCGCTCTCATGATTCATATAATGACTCCCCTCCATTTTACTGGAAATTGGTAATTTCCTTTGTGAGCTTAGTTGTCTTTGTTTAAGGGAGGTACTTAGCCAAAAAAGGCTTGCACTAGCTACTCCTATGTTGTGATGTTCACTGACTTAAGTGAATGAAACCACGCCTTGGCTTTATCCTTGAGTGTAAAAGGGAAGAGCCTCATCTTAAATGCATCTTACAACAACCTATTATATCAAATTGTATAACAAATCTTAGAGAAATTAGCCAATTGAGCATTGGGATCATCATTGACCAAGCCGTGAAATTATACATTGGTTTGTAGTATGTTCAACAATTCTGGTTTAATTTCTAGGGTATTTACTAGCACTGGTAGTCGTATAATTCCTTGATGGTTGGCATTAAAACCTAGCCTCATGAGGTCCATAAAGGTCCTTTGCTACTCTCCTTGGTTTCTTTCATCCACCATCATTCTTTCTTTGGCTTCTTACTAAGTATAAGCATAACAATTATCACAAACATTCATAGATGTATTGAATTCAACAAGATTAAAGATGAACAAAAAAATTCAAGAATAATCCCTCATATGGATATAGAAACCCATAATCATGTTAAACATCTTGGAAATCCATATAAACGTTTAAGACAATAAAAGAAATAAAGGGAAAAGAAAGAAAAACTAGTTGGAGTCTTGATTTGGAAATATGAAATTCTCTAAAGCTCTCTTAATGTTTCCTTTTAATCTTCTTTTGATCTGGTGGTTGTTTCCTTTTTTATGTAGTTCTTAAGGCTTCTAGGTTTCTTTCCAGAGTTTCCCCACTTAATTTTGTTACAAAAATAATGCCAAAAAATCAAAAGTATAAAAATACTCGCGAGTTGGAAAAGTTGAAATTTGCTAGTTATGTCTGTCATGATCTTTCATGCTTCCAATTATTCTCTTTTCTTCAATTTCTTATTTCCATCAACTTAAACACCACTTGAAACATAAAATTAAGGTCAACTTCTTGCTCTAAACTAATCAAATAGTTAAAACACATATAAACATGAACAAGAACACTATTTTAAGTCCTAAAAATATGATAATCATCTAAGAAAACACTTAAAAACAAACTTAAACACCCAGAAAAAAAACATACTATAATCTACACCTATCAATAATGCATCTAACTGTGCCCATTAAATGTTTTGTCTGATATTAAATATACATGTTTCAATATATTTTTAATTTAAAATTTGAAGGAAAAATGTGAAGCACACAATTTGATACATAACTATTCTATTGTCTTATTGTAATTATGCAATGTAGCTATAGTTAGCATTGGTGACATGGGTCGATCTCATGAGGATTGTTAGTTAACTATCCACTACCAAAAAACTTAATGAGCTATATCTACCTTTGTCGATGGATGAATAAAGAAAATAAAATAAAAAACAAAATCTAAATCTAAATACTAACTCAAAACAATAATTAAGAATGTACCAAATTATGAATAACTAGATTTAGGCTAGATTCTCATAGGACTTAACTGTATTCCCTTTCACCTTTGATTAATGAATTATTATGTCTTCTTGGACCAGTAAGATTTCCTAACTTAGACTATATTCTCTCTCATGACATATAATTTTTATTTAGAGTGTACTCAACTAAAAATCTCTTTTAAATCATAAGTGTTTTGGTAGGAAAAATCATTAAAAACATTTAGCCCTGGTGATTTGTTAGGATTGAGGCTAAAGAGCACATATTTGATTTCTTGATAGGAAAAAATCATACAAAGTCTATCTTTTATGGTCTGATCAAGAGAAGAGTGAATAAAAGATGTCATTTCCTCCTCAAAAGAAGCAGTGGGAGAGGATTGTCCCAATAATTTTTGAAATAGTTAAAGGCTATAGTCCTAATCTTTGTTTGATCTCTACAGAGTTTTCCATCAGAGTCCAACAAGGCTAATACTCTACCGTTATTCCTTCTAGCCAAAATAGAGTTAAAGAAAAATTTTGAGATTTCATCACCTTTAGAGCCAATTGGCTCTATCCCTTCACTTAAGAAAGGAATTATGCACTAAAAAGCAAGATTCTATTTACTCAAAGATTGGGTTTCAAAGGCTCCTAAATTTAGGTTAAGTGGGTCCTGTAACTATTTTGAGCTCATATTAAATCCTCTTTTATCATTTCTGAGGTTAATCTCAATGTTGGGACATATATTCTTGATGAGAATTTTAATCCCTTCTCTAATTACTTGGAGTTTTCAAAAAAATATCTCAAAGCATTAATATATTTATTGAATTCAACAAGAATAAGGTTAAACAAAACAGTTCAAGAACAATCCCTAATATGGATATAGAAACCCATAATTATGTTTAACATCCTATGAATCCAAATCAACATCCAAGGCAATGAAATATAAGAAGAGAAAAGAAAAAAAAACATTTTTGTGTCTTGATCTGGAATTCTGGAAAAACTAGAGTTATTCTTGATGTCTCCACTTTGATCTCTTTAATTCTTATATGCAACCCCTTTTGGGTGTGTTTCTTTGCCTTAAATAATTCTTGAGGCTTTTAGGTTCTTTCCAGGGTTTCCCCATTTAATTTGCTTCTAAAAATGGCCCTGAAGCATCAATAATACAAAATTTTACGTGCTTGAAAACACTTTACGCAATCATGGCAAAGCTCATCCCATGCACAAGATGCTTATGCATGATAGTGCAATTTAGATGCTTATGCATGATAGTGCAATTTGCACACTCATGTATCTTCCTATTCTTCAAATTCTTCATCTTTTCTTCAATTTCATGTTTTCACTCACTAACAAACACATCAAACAACCCTTGAAACATAAAATTAAGATTAAATCTTCTACTAAAACAATAAAACAATTAAAACACATCCAAACATTAACAAGAGCACAATTCTATGTCTTAATCATATGATTATAATATAAGAAAGTACTTTAAAACACACTTAAACCTCTAGAAAACATATTATAATATACACCTATCAACATCCCCACACATAAATATTTGCTTGTCCCCAAGAAAAACTAAAACCTTAAAGCAAAACAAAACATATAAACATATAAACACACAATCATGTAATAATACAATAATGGTACAATGACATCAAACTCATTGAATTAACTTAAGCTCAAACATCAACCGCTTTAAAAGTGTCAACACACTAACTTATTCCTTTTATGTTTAAGTGCTTTGATTTGAATATACATTTCAATCAAAATATTGATATCATATTCATGTACCTATGGCACTTCTAAGCATGCACTTGTTATTATTCATCAGTTAAAAAGGTAAATCATCACTAAGTAACCTTTCATGAAAAGTATTGTTATTTTTAAAAGATCCATAGGTTTAATTTTATTATAAGCTCCATCTTTTTAGATTTTCTTTAATGATCACCTTGTCTTTTGACGTGAGGGCAAACACCTTGTCATGAATGTCTCTTGGTTACTATACTATGTTAAATTTTTTATTTAGCTTGGCAGGAGTGTCATTCTAGCCTTTTGACGAGCTATATAACTATCAAATAGCTACCATCTCTATTCTTAACCCAAGTTTCTTAAAAAGGTCCATATTTGTGTTGTCTAAAAGACCCTCTAGGCTCTTATTATTTCCTTCCATTTTTAAACACTGTCTCCCATCCTTCTTCTTCCTCCTCAGATTCCACAATTGATGAGACTTATTGGTGTTGTTGTGAAGAACTCAAACTCGCTTGTCCTGTCTGTCCTATCCTGTGTTTAACTTTTGATTTTGAATTAATATCTTAGAGTTCCATAGCATGGCACTCCAAAATCTCAGCTCGTCGTAAATGCGCATGATTTAAATGCTCAAGAAAAACAAGGGTTAAGTCATCAACATTAACTCCATACAATTAAGCCAGAGGGTTAATAAGAAAACCCATGCCTATATAGCTAATTGTTAAGTGAAGTAACTATCGTTTGAAAAAGATGAGTGGATGTACAATCTTGAATCTTATGATCCATGCACCAAAGAACAAATAAATCTTTTTTTAGAGCATTTGTTAATTTGACTTTTTTCAAAAATAAAATGACATATGAATCTATGTAGTAATATGTACTCAGGATTCTTAATAACATTATTAGGTGCATTGTGTGGATTAAAAACGTCCAACATCGTTAATTTTTCTTAATATTTTATAGCATTGAAATTTTTATGTCCTTCAACAATTTTCGATTTTAGAAAACTAAATATTTCCTCCATGACGTCATAATCCAAATTATAAGGTGTTCCACACAATTAAAACCAAAAGTTATCTAATTTACCTGACTCATAGTGTAAAGTAGCGTAAAATTCAAGGGTTAATTCTTCATATACAACACAATAGTATAAATTTGTCACATTGAATTCTAACACTCAAAGCCTCACTTTTCCTTTCAAATATAGGTTCTCTAAAATTGAAAAATCAAAATAATTAGGAGACGTAATTAGTTTAGAACAAAGGTTATTGAATTTCTTACCTTATTTTTGCGAGAATATAAGAAAAGGAGCTCTAAAATCCTTGGCAAAGTCATGTGCATCATCACCTCACACCGTCACTTTTCCTTTATGATTTTTGACTCTTAGAGACATGATTGATAGTTATTGTTAAGCCTAGATAATTCAATAAACGTTGATTTGTAACCTTGAGATTAAGGAGTATTAACCAACATAATAAGTATCTATTGTTTATATCAATATATGGCTCTAGTATATATTTATAGATAAACCAAACAACTTGTTAAACAAATTTAGAGAATTCAAAAGAGTCTTAATTGAGTTTAATTTCACTTTGTAAAGCAAAAACAAATTATCTGTAAAAGATAAGATGAATATTTACAAAGACTTGAATTTGTTATGATAGATAAACTTCAGTTCTTGCTTAATGTGATGACCTCTCAATCTTATTAATACTTCAAGACAAAGAATGAAAGGATACGGAGATATAGGATCACCTTACCTTAAACCTCTAGCTCCTTTAATCAACTTGATTGGCCTCCTTATTGACTAGTTTGTTATACAATTTTGTACATATTTGTTGCTCAACCTACTTGATAAATTGCTTGGGAAACTTAAAATTTTCTAATGCATGATAAATGAAGCTCCAATTTATATAACCAAAAGCTTTGTGGAATTCAATCTTCATTACATAGTTTTTTGGGGTTTATTTCTTGTGGTAATTCTAATAGTTCTTATGGCAAAAGGCTGTTACCTCTAATTTTCATAACATGAATGAATTCACCTTGACAAGGAATAACAATAAAGCTCAATGCAACTTTCAACCTAGAAACTAATAGCTTAAAAATGATCTTGTCTATGATTTTACAAAATGGAATTGGCACATAATCATTCTATGAAGAAGGGTTAAGAACCTTTAGTAGCAAGCTATATATATTTAACTCTTTTAGTTTCTTTCCATTTAAAAGAAGAATCAAAATTGTCATTAGAGACTTAATCTTTATCAAAGTGCTAAGAGTTCTACAAGAAGAAATCAGTAAAGCTATTTGTTCTATGAACTATATTTGGATTTAAGGAATACATTTCCTTCTTAATATCATCCAAGTTGAATGGTCTAATGAGGAATTCAAGTTGCTCTCTTATAACTAATCGAGGAATGAAAGAACTTAGTACTTGCACAGAAGAAGAGCAATTATCAATGGAAAAGCCTAATGAACTATTGAAATTTCATTATAAAAAACTTTGTCCCCTTATTTGAATCGTTGAATCCTTGATGTTTGTTCCAATAATTAATTATAAGCTTCTAAAGTTTGAATATAGTTGCAAAGAGTTAGCTTTTCTAGAGTCTTTTTCATCTCTTCACTAGGGTTATTGTATAACTTATTTTGCTCCTAAAGTAGGTTAGTTCTTGTATTACTAATTGCAATAACAATGTTATATTCCTTTCTTCATTTCTTCGTCATATCCTTCTATCTTTTCAAGATAATTATTAAACCTAAAGTGAACCCTCCTTATCAACTGTTTTAAGAGGCAATAGAGATTAAACAAGGCCCTATCTAACTTTTTCCTTATCAACCATCAACCTTCTCCTTATAATGACTTGTCACTTTCTCCAATGTATTCTTCCAATTTTAATAAGATTCAAATGTTAAGAAGTGTTTAAAACCACTCTTCCCTCCATCATAAAGCCCCCTAATCAATAACAAGTTTCAAACTCATCATTGTGTCATTTTGGGTAAGCTTTAAGTTTTCAATTTTAGGATGTTTTCATAATTTTGTAATTTTTATTGAAATTATTCATTGCTTACATCAAAATGTATCGTGTCTTACATGTTTATGGCCTCAATTTAATGAGTAATTAATTTGTAGATAAATCTTGTAAAATTATTGGTTTTGACAATTTAAGATTTAAAAAGTTGGGAATTCCCCCAACTTTAAATGTCACTTTAGAAGTTTCATAAAATAAATTCTTATTCAATTGATTGGAATTTTACTCTAAAATTTTCAAAATGTCAACTACAATTTAAGAGATCTAATTATTGCTAATGTTAAAATTTTTGACTTTGTGGAAGAAATAAATCAAAATTTGCAGAATTTATGGAATTTTTTTGTATCATTCTAATAAATTGATGGTTTTTTATGACATTATTAGTATGTTTGAGGATTTAACTTATTAAATCTTATTTTAATGAATAGTAATATCAAATTCATATAATGTAATTACAAAACAAATACAAGAATAAAAGAAGAGAGTTATGAAAGAGACAAAAATCGATTTATAGTAGCTTGGCATACGTCTACTCCCCAAGTTCCAGTTGAGAATTCACTATACTCTTTATTTAAAGGGAATGAGAAACCCTCCATACAGTACAACATTTTCTTTTCCACTTGTGGAGAGGATTCCCGACAATCGTCTTGCTTTGTCACTATTCCCTTATAATTATTGTTCACGGCTAAAAGCAACCCTCGCAATGTCTATTCAAATAATTTTCCCAATTTCACAACTATATACAGTTCTAAACTTCCTATGTTATTCAATGTGCTTACGCACTCTCTGACATCAGGCCTATTAGAAAGTCTATAGTATGCTAAAAGTTCCTCCTACAACTTAATTACGATCTATTTATACCCAAAATCACTTCAAGTGGTAGTTAAGATCAATTAGCGATCTCCCATTATCAGTTAGCCAATTCCTATTTGAACTAAGTAGGAAGTCCCATCTTAGTAACTTTTAAAACCTACCATCGACTCATCGGTATAGCCTTTTGTCTGGCTAGCGATTCACCAGTTAGCTAATTGCAAAACTACTCATTTTATAACTTTTTTACTTTGAGTTAAAAATTTTGAAATATCAATTTTCAACACTTTTAAGTTTTCCAAAAGTATAGAAATACCTTATTTTGATAAACACTTTGATTCAAATATTTTTCCAAGTTTGTTTATAAAAGATTGTACAATGATTGAGCCTCTGCTTCGTTTAAATAAACAAGATAAATATACACGAAAACTTACAATGATTGTTAATGACTTTATTTTTTTCTCCTGAATTATTTTTGGTGTTCTACTTTGCTCATTCTAATGTTAAATCACTTAACTCACTTGAGCTTTGATATTTTACTTGAATCTTGCAAATTCACTCACTAGTATTTACTAAAGATAAAAATATTAATAATAACATCTTTTGTTGTTATCAAAACTATGGTTAGAATCTCATTTAGTTAAGTAGATTGTTTTTAGCTTATGCATGAATGGATTCACCTACTTTGTTCAATTTAGAATGAATTTGGCAAACTTCCACTTTTTTGTTAAAGTTTTCATTATTGCTGAAGTTTTTGTAATTGAAGATTATTACATTAGTTTTGAGATTGATGAATGCGTCATGGAATTAGTTGGTTGTTTAATGTTCATATTGGAAAATGCCTATTTAATGTATATGTTGTGTTGTTATTATTATTATTATCTTTGATCACTAAATCAAATTCTTAATAACTCCTCAAAACTCATAGGGTGAGATCCAGATCCCCCACTCCATCACTTTCATCTTCTCCTACTCCTAACTAAAGGAATGCCTATTTTGGTGCAAAGTAAACTTTACTTTGCAAGACATGGAGTTTCTACAAATGTTCATTTATAACACCGTAATATGAGGCATACGATGAGAAACCCTTAAAGTCACTTGTACAATGACATCAAGACTATTTACTCTGCATATTTTCAGTGACATCCTAGACATTCCCACTTTTGCTCACAAGGTTTCTTAAACCAAGCATTTCCGTAAGGAAGGACATAATTCCATACCTGGAGAACAAAGAAAATTCTTGATTTGCCCCCCTCCGAAGAAACCCTACAAAATCCCAAGGATTCCAGAGAATTCAAGAAAACTTGTAGTTACTCTTTGCAATTAGAAAATTTTATAAAAGGTATAGTATTCAATAGAGATGAAGAAAAAATCATTTTAAGACAGATTCAGGCTTTTTGAAAAAGGTACAAACCAAGGACACCAATATGTATAAGATTTATTACATATGCCTATCAACTCTATGCTTTTGTTTCGGTTAACATGGAAGAAACTATCAACTCCAATGTAAAGTTTTCGAATGTTTTTGTGTTACATATGATTACTTTATTTCCATGCTTATTGCAGTCCCACTCTTACACATAAAACAACAGTTCATTACGGTTATATGACAATGGCATCATATAAAATCAATTTCTTTTAGCATTTTCCCTCAAGCATCTGGGTAAAGATTTATGCACCATAACGAGAATGGACCTCCTCTACATGCAGACAGCTTTTCCGGACCAATTCCAGACTTCAAAATCTACCATGCCGTTATGGGGATAAACACTTCTATTCATCTATTCCCCAGAGCTTTACAATACTACAAGGGAAACTCCTTCTGCAAAAGGTCAAGGTTTCGAGAATCACAAGATTCCAGCATGTCATTTCTTGAAGCACAGCTGCAATAAGTAGAAGAGATCATGTCACTCAACAGTAAAGTGAATGCTAATACTTCTCATAATTCGACCCACATACCTTAAAGAAATTCTTAAATATTGCCAAGCATTATCAGCCTTGGGATTCATAGAGAGTGCCCGGACATAGTAGCGGATTGACTCTTCATACATACCCTTGAACAAAAGGTTTTGATTTTATAAACAGCTGGTTAGTCATATCATAAGAATTGATGTTGCTCATAAATGTAATTTCATGTACAAAAGGTACTGACTAGCATTTGTGATAGCATTCAGCTAAATATTTATGGTCCACCAAGCGGAAGTAATACCTGGTTGGCATAACTAATTCCCATGTTTGCCCAAGCACGAACGTAGTTTGGTTTCAAATCAAGTGCCTAGAAAACCAAAGGAGTTTAATGCACAATTAAGAAAATAATACAAAAAAGCTAGCCAGTTTATCAAAGATCATTAGAAAATTTTAGATTTCATCAAAGCCATACTAAATTTTCACTTTGCACCAGAAAGCAAAAAAGGGAAATCTGCACATTAGATGATGGAAACATCAAGTTATTCACACCCTAAATAACCAAAAACATAAATAGATAAGCTCTTTATGTTTATTAATAGCAACTAGAGCTGTCGAAGGGCCTGTAGGCAGCTGCAATGAGCCAGAAAAAAGACTAGTTTTCACTAAATGCAGAAATTTCCCCACTAACACCTACCAAAATGATGTTATGCGATGGAATTAAACGTGTAAAGGAATGGTGGGCAAAACACTGACGATTATAGAAGGAAGGTAATGGAATGGAGATTACAAAGGTTAAAGGAGTAACATATTATGAATTGAAATTCAATTACATTAAAAACTTTATCTACAATCAAACACCAGAATCAACAATGTATTGCAAAATTGATTTCATTACTTTTCTTATTACATTGTACCAATGACCATTTTAAGGGTAGAGAAAACACAGATTCTGTTGCAAATTGCTTGATCATTTAAGGAAACAAGACGTGGAAGAACATATGTAAAAGCAAAGCCTCCCTTGTGATTCCGCAAAGTTCAATATGTTACCATGGACATGCAAAAAGCACTTATAATCAACTAAGAAAGCATTCATAAAACTAAATATTAGTTCTTTTTTTCATTATGAGAACTAATTGTATATAACAACACAGTAAAAATGTTTAAGGCCAGCTGTTAAAGAACCACTAAGGTCCCCACACAACAAATTCTACAACGCACTGACTGCTATGTTTTTCTCTTTCGCATTGCAACTTGTTCCTGACAGCAATAACTGTCGCATCAACATGGTTACAGAAAAAGTTTGATTATTTGAAGAAGCCCAGCTGAACCTCCCATGCTCCAAGGCAGAAAAAGGATAAAAGAAGAAAATTGAAAAGCTACTAAATAAGCAACTGCATAAACCTACAATGGAAAAGCTTCATATGGACCAATAGTAATCTGAACTGCTAACATTTTTCATTTCTCAAGTACGCTGCCAGCATTTTTCAGATATATTGAACACAATTCAAAATCAACATGAGTCCATAATAATCCAAATACATACCTGCTGGTAAGCTAATATTGCATCAGCACTTTGAACACTGTTGGCTTGTGTTGCACCAAGCTTGTTCCAGAGGGAGTAATCTTGTGGCTTGAGTTTCAAAGCTGTCTCAAATGCAGTGATGGCTTTATCATAGTCCCTGGACAAATTGTACAGTACACCTAAAACTACATGCACATCAGCATCTTCAGGTGACATTTCAGCTGCCTCATTAAATATTCGAGCAACCTGCCTCAAGTAAATAAATATTACATTGGATGACCACTTCGAAATAGGGCTAATATATGACATCAGAGAAAATAAGAACCCAAGGTGAGAACAAAATATAATGACTTTTCATGCAAACTCCATACCAGCATACAATCATCATCTTAAAAGACCATGTCTTAAGGGAATCAATACAGGCTATTATCAAATTCTGGAGAAGATTCAACAGTAGATCCCATGGGAGATTGGAAGTGGGTGAATTGGATAAACTGTGTTCACCACAAATATAATATATATCTGGAGGAGTATACATAAAAACCTAGAACCCCTTAAAGACTTGGCTAAGTTCGATCTGCAAAAATTATGAACTAAGTTCTCAAGTTACAGTATTATCTCCAATAAAGTGACAGCTGTGGTAAATTGGATAAAAGACAAAATATAGTAATGTCTAATTATCCCAAATCAAACTCATAGCCACTGTGGAACTCGCCTAAGCTAATAAATTCCAATGTCCATCAAAAAGATGGTGCATAGTAACTTATATGTCCCAACAAATATGACCCTGTCCTCAACCTGTACACTAGAATGAGTTACCACTCTCCCTAACTTTTTCACAACAAAAGTTTTCTCTGACCAATGCACCATAATCTGCAGTGGAAACCTATCAAATTTGAGTTAGCATATTTTGTATCTAAACAGATTGGCATATCAATATATACCCAGGAGCCTCTTTGATGCACCACACAATGAAAGATGCCTCTTCATACATGGAGAAGACAAACTTACACGGGAACTAGAAAGGTGACTATCAGGTCCGTAAAAGTACAATATAAGACTAGCTCACAAAATAATCAGAGATGACAAGAAGTCCTGTAAACATAAGTTATAAAGGCTTGCCAACCAATCTCCAGCAACTAGTTGGATCAAAAATAACACCACTAATTAGATACAAGATTGATGTTAAGATCATCATAAACAAATATTACAAGCGATCTTTCAACTTAGAAATATCAATCGAGTCACCGTAATCATCATAAACAAATGTTACAAGTGATCTTTCAACTTAGAAAATATCAATCGAGTCATCTACGGTAAGTATGTCATCATTCAAATAAACTATCATGAGAAATTCCATATGTAGAATGCAAAATGATGTCATCTATAGAAATGAACTCCTACACTGTTGTATTCAATCTCACAAGTCATGAGTGATCAAATCTTTTAAGCCTGTGTAATGAATTTGTCAGTACACAAACATAGTTCAATTCCCCATAAAACAAAATCCCAGAACTTGCCCCACATAAACCTACCCTTAAAATTCACCATGGAGAAATATATCTGTAATATCAAGTCATCTAATGTCCAACTAAAAGGGATATCAAGTTAAATGGGGCCAGATCCAACAGGGTAATAGAAGTCATGCCACAGGTAGAGCAGTCCCAGGAAATGTCATAACTTGAACAACACCTAGCACAATTTCCACTTCTTTTAGAGCATAAGGTCATCAACTATATGTCCAAAACCCCATCTGGGATAAGGAATGGAGTAGAAAAATCAAAGGGAAATTAAGTGTACTAAGGCTAGAAGAACTGACAAAATCACTAAAAGGAGAACAACAGAATGGAACAAAAAGATAATATAAAAACTGAATGGAAGAAAAAAATAAAGAGGTAAGCTCAATGCAGGTAATCTGTCGGAGCTATGTAGAATAACACAAATATATCTCTGGGGTCTGAAATACCCAAGAATAGAAACCTTCTCTTATTTTTGTGGAAGTAATCTAATGTCAAGACGATGAAGATTAAAGACTTCACTTTTCATAAACTGTCTAATTTATTTATGTTTCTTATATTTATTTGGTAACTTGAATAAATTATTTCAAAATAATCCTAAAATTAGAAAATCTCTACGAAGAGGTTTGATTCCACTTTAGGGGTAGAGGTTATCTATTTTATTTATATTTTATTCTTTTGTTTATCTGATAGTTTTAGTATTTGAGTTCAAATTAAAATCAATAATTAATTAATCTATACAGACTTAAAGTTTTTCTAAAATAGAATTATGATTAGATTACGGTAGATTACTAAAGCCTCTTTATATTTGTAGTCCGCTAAGCTTGGAGAAGCTTGATAATTAGTAGTAAATTCTAAGATTTCCATACCTAAGAATGTGAAGCTTTCTTTTCTCTGTCTCATCAACACATTTTACAACATGGACTACATATGTATTCCTTCAACTCTTTACATATTCTGTAGAATAGTAAGGCATCCTCCAAAGACATATACTTTGCGAAAAGGAATCATATTCTAACTTTCAGCAAACAGCTGTTGAAAAACAAGATGAAGCACATCTGATCATGCTACTTAAACAAAACAAACTTCATCTACTATTTAAGAAAATTAAGCTAGCTGGAACTGTTCAATTTTTCACAAGGATATGTTTACAAACAATGTTACTTTGGTGGCCTATGGCAGTCAGAAAAATCAGTAAGGGGTACAATAATACTCACATCAGCATAATACAAAGAATCAGAAAGCCCGGGAGGTGCAAGTGTTCTATACTTTGGGTGATTGCGTAACCATCCATATAAATATTTCAATGCAGCTGCCTGTTCCAACTCTGCAATTTTAATGAGAAGTTATTTTTTCATAACTGCCAAATTGAAATCAAACTCAAAACCTTTTGATACCAAAGACTTCGATTACCTTTCATGTGACGAATATTTTCATTTAAAACTTTGTGACACATATCTTAAAGCTGTAGAAACAACAGTAAATGCCAGTCAACCAGAATTACTAGCAATTACTAACCATTAGTGTGACTCACACCAAGAGCAAGAAGCACTTCTAGATTTGCAGGATCAGCCTCCTGTGCACGCATCATTGCAGCAATAGCCTGTAAATCTCAGTTAAATGAAATTAGAACCTCACACAAAACAATATGTCAAATTTGTGATTCAACAGAAAATTCTAATTTGACAACCTCTTGATTATGAAATGATCTGAAAACTTAATTCTCAAAGCTATGATCGTGATAGAACTATTATTTCAGATTACAAGTAATGGCCTCAATGTTAGTACTCAAACAGACTATTAAGTTTTGAAAAGAACATGATATATATGTAAGTCGAAAGCATGAACATCCAGATATTTAAGCAATAGGGAATAACAAGAGGATCATATCAAAGAGAGGGTTTATAAGCTTCAGTAGGAACGGTTTGTTTATAGAACAATATTCTAGCATTAAGAAGGTATTAGAAAATCATAAGTTTTCTACAAGCAAAGGATTTTAATGGAGAAGAAGCTTAAAAATCTGCTAGTCTCTAGATGTGAATAATAATTACTAGGATATCAAGAGATAGAGAGCAGAAGCATAATGCCACCAGATTGGAAACTTAAAGAAGCTTGGGAGAACATGTGATAACACCAAATCCAAAACTAGAAGCAGCTTTGTGAAACAACTGGAAGCAACTGATCCTCCACGAATTTCTTAAACGGAAAATAGAATAGACTAGATTGCATATCTCAATCTAATAATTCAATTCAAAAATTAGAATAACCTGTTGATCATCATCATTCTCCGCATGTGCAATTCCAAGTAACCTCCAACCTTCTGCATTCTCAGGGTTTTGCATAACTTCAGCCTCTAAAGCAAGCACTGCTTCACTCAAAAGGCCCTTTCGGAATAGTTCTTGTCCTTCTTTTAATGGATTTTGGTGACCAACATAAGGATTCATGTCAGAGAACACATAGCCACCTCTTGAAGCATCGGATTGTTGTCTGCTAGCTGCTTGCTCATTTAGGTACCTTTAAATTGTTCTGAAGTGTGTCAGTAAAAAAGGGAGTGTACATATTGACCAAAAAAATGGGAAAGAGAAAAATTGCAAGATGAAAAATCCCCTTGACCATTGAACACAATAATATCACCAAAGATGGATGCAAAACAAAAAGTTTAAACATGAATAAGAAAGGACAGATTGCACAACCACAAGTCTTAATATGGTGGGATGAAGGGTGGGAGCTGGTGTGACATTTTTTATGTTACTGTTTGTCATGAACAGTGACAGAAGACACAGCTTTGTCATATTTATTAAAAAAAATTATGCAAATTTTTCCCTATTAGATAGGAATTGAAAATTAAGTTTTATATTGTCCTAGTTTATTCAGGGCTTAAGTCTTATATTTTATCCATTTACTCTTAGCAAGAGGATCCCAAGAAACTTTCTATATATATGTAATCAACCTTTCAAAGAATGAAGGCTGATTTTTCTACAAAATTAATAATGATGTTTTCATCCTATGAACAATGTTAGTTTCATAATCTGTGAGTCATTCTTATAAATATTCATTTTTTTTTTCTTTATCAGAGTTGCCTGCAATAATCTGATAGTCCAACATACCTAGCCTAAAATTTCAGCAACCTCTACATTTATTTCATCCCTGAAATTTGAATTCTAGCAAGCCTAAGGACAATTCTTTCGACCATCCTACATGATGAAATCTCATGACAATTTTGGACCTCAACACTAGTTCAAACATCAATTACAAATGCATTTTACATTTGAGGAAAACATGTCAAATGCAGTGTTAGCAATAGCATATGACTAAAAGAAAGATGATAAAACCGAAAGGAGGATCAAAATACTTCATAGTAAGTACTGTTAACTGATCCAATTACCCAAACAAGTCATCCACAAGACAGAAGCTGAGGTTACAAACAAGTATCAAGAGTCAAGAAAGGTCAATCCTAGGGTTGCATGGTTGAGTAGATTTTAGGGGCAGTCGAACTGCACAAGGTTCTTACACGCTTCTCAACAACTTGTTTCTTACAAGTATATCTTAGAAACTAATTTCTAAATGTTATTTCCAATTTATCAATCTTAAAAACCTTTAACTCTACTTACTCATCATATGCATTTGCCCAATTATCAGCCGAACTCTCCCCCAGTGCCCCTTCAACTTGCTGCCCAAATTCGTCCACCCAGTCATTCACATGCAATTTTGAAAACTCATTTATCCACTGATCATCAGCTAGTCTACTTTGGTCTCCAGAAGTGAACTCCTTCACCCATTGATCAGGCTTATGAGAAAGCTGAGGAAAAAAATATCAGAAAATTAAATATTAAAGAAAGTATCAAGAACATGCGAAAAAGAGAAGATAAAGTTTTGTTCTTATTTAAATCTTTTTATCGTCCTTAATCAAACTTTTCACACCTTCCTATGTCATTTCCCAACCCAAACTAACACCCGAACCTTCCCAAATCAGAGAAGAATGAGAGAATCGAAATTAATATCTACAGCATTTATCAGATTTAACATGGTGTGCCACGTACAATTTCTGTGAATTATCCACACAATTTCTATAACAGAAACAATCTTTGTAATTATATTGAACAAAGCAATGTAACAAAGCATAACTTTGAACTAGGACTTTGAACAAGTGATAAATTCAAGGCTTTCTATGAGCAAGAGAAAATTATCCTTTAAGTAAAAAGTTGTTTTATTTTTTAGGAAATTCGTAACTTGCCTCTTCGTGTACATATTCATCTGCCCATGAACTCCCACCGTACTGTTGTTGATACTGGGTTGTCCAATCCCCATTTGCAGACAATGTTGCTGGCTTGACTTGATTATCATCAATAATAAGTTCACCACGACTCATCTTTGACACAAACTGAAGAAACTTTGAATTCTGTGCACCCCAGACCATTCATATAGCAACCATGCAAAGAAAAACCAAACATATTGAATGTTTGTATGATGCAAAGGAAAATAGAGTGCTCATGAACATGCAGGAAATAGTAACCTACAGTCAGCATCAATTTCCATGATGTATCTTTGCTCATCACTTGTTTATAAACCAGGTAAAATGATTAACGATAATCCAATTTCCAGTCATCCTACTACCTGCATTTTTCTAATAAAGTATTGTTTATATTTCGTAGCTTAGTCGTAGCATTCTTAAAACAAATTACTCAATCCCTTTCCATCAACTTAATTTCTGCCAATTCTCCTACTAGTCACATGTTCCTAATAGTCCTTTTGACATTTAGTAGAGCAATAAAATTTCTTATTTTGATTATCCACCAAATAATATCACTATTAGACGTAGTAACTCTTAGATTACTACACTGATAATCATCTTTGTTGCGATCATATTGCAGAAATATATGAATAATATTATATTGTTTTCGAAGGCACTTTCCAATGCAAATGTTATCATTAGATTAAAATCCAAGGATTTGAGAAAATCCTCATATCAAAAACCCCTTAATTTTTTCTCCAATAAGCTATTACAATAAGTCCCCAAAAAGACTATACATAAATATACATACATACATACATACAGACGTGCGCACACGCACATATGTATATATGTGTGTATGTATATAACCACACATACATACATACAGAAATATATATTGTTACAGAATATAGCAGTTACGTAATTATAGAAATTATATAGTTAATGTAAGTATCATAGTTATAGGGATTTAGCATGATTATAGGGATTATTTTCCTAGTTTAAACCTATGTATTCCTGTATAAATACCTGTAGTATTACTCCAAGTAAAATATAGAAAACTTCTTCTCATTCTTCTCATAGTATCAGAGCCTAGTTGTGTTTCTAGGTCTCTTCCTTAGTTTTTTGTCTTTCATTTTTTGCCCTATCGTTAGGCAGTATACCAATTATGTGGGTGACACATTTTTTTAGAGAAATTTTTTTTTCACCACCTCCTTCATAAGACACTACTAGTGCCGATCGACCATCCTTAAAAATCTGGTCGTCGGATCTTGAGCGTGTGACCCGCACATGCCGCCCAGTCCCAGACGCCGTTTCCACGAGCTAGCATGTGAGGGCACGTGAGCCGCCGTCTTCCGAACCGATTTCTTCGTTTGGTGTCGCCTCCTCTGTCCTTGTCTGAATATCCTATCAGTTTCGGGATATTTCTAGTCTGTATTAGTGTAGAAGACAATCGTAGCTCCCTTCTGCTTTTGGGTACTTCTAATCTTCATAGCTCCCTTCTGTTGTGTTGGTGTGGCTACTGAGATTTTTCTGTGGTGTTTCTGAATATTTCTAATTTACGTAGTGGTATTTACATAGTGGAGAAGCATCTTGTTCTAAACAATCCGAGGCATCCTCTTTTTTTGTTTATGCCGTTTCTTTTCTCCTTTATCTGCTTAATATTGTCAATTGGAAAATGGCTGAGAGTAGTGATATGGGTGGAGATAAGAAGACTATTACTGAAATTATGTTGGGTTCATCCAAAATTACTAATAGGAAATTGATTGGAAGGAAAAATTATGCATAATAGAAAAGGACTATTCGTAGATTTGTGAGTAGTTTAGATTTGGAAGATCATTTAACTAGTAATCCGCCTCCTACGATTGATGTTGTTGCTCGGAAGAAATGGTTAATGGAGGATTATAAATTGTTTAATCAAATCCAAAATACTCTAGACCCAACTGTTGATGATGTTATGAATCATTGTGATAGTGTCAAAGACCTATGGGATATCTGGAATTTTTGTATGCTTGCAAACAAGATCTGTCTCATGTTCATAAATTATTGTTATAGATTTATCGAGAGGAACAAAGATGTCTCTCCCTGTTTCAATAATATTCTGAAGTAAAACAAGCCTTTGAAGAAAAGCAAGCCCCGTTTCCAATTGTTGCTGGCATAAAGCAAATGCAAGAACAATAGGAGCAGATTATGGTACAGTGTTTCTTAGCAGGGTTGAGTTTCGAATATGACGTGGCACGCACACAATTGTGAGACGCTTACTTCCTTTACGGAAGTATATGCCCATTTGCTTCAAGTTTGTAAAGACAAAGATGTGACTTCTAATATGGTGACCAATGACTTAGAGGCATTAATGAGCAATGTTTCAAATAATAAGCGGTGGCAATGGTGGGAACAATAGTGGTTCTGCTACTGGGAACAGTGGCACCGCTTGAACCTATAATTATTGTGGAGTCGAAGGACATATCAAGAAGAATTGTTGGAAACTACACGATAAGCCTCCTAAGTACTCGAGTAAGAATAATAACAGAAAATTTGCAAATGTGGCTACTCAGGATGGCATCCTACCCCTTCCTCAGTCATCCTCGCCTTCTATCACGATTTCAGCGGATGAGTATGTTCGTTTCACCAATGCCTATCGACAAATTTTGGCCACTCATGATTTGCAACAACCATCTCCTGCAACATCAGCTTTGGCTAATACAGGTAACCCTACTACCTGTCTCTCCACCTCATCTCGTAGTTGGGTTATTAACTCAGGTGCTACTAATCATGTGACTGGCAACACAAGTATTCTCTCTTATTTCAAATCTACTACTGATTTACCTTGTGTTACTTTAGCCAATGGATCTATCGCTTTTGTAATTGGGCATGGGATAGCAAACCCAACAAATTCTCTCCCGTTATCCTCTGCTTTATGTTTATCACAATTCCCTTTTAACCTATTATTTGTCAACCAACTCACCAAAAGTCTCAACAGTTGTGTTATTTTTTATCCCAATTATTGTCTTTTTTAGGATCTTGGGACGAAGCAGATTATTGGTAAGGGGCATCTAGTGAATGAGCTGTATGTTCTTGATTCAACTTCTAAGACAGTAATTCGATCGATTGCTCGCACAAACTCATCTTCGCTTTTGCAACATCCTTGTCGATTTGGTCATCCGTCTATCACAGTTTTACGAAAGTTATGTCCTAGTCTTAAACAAGAATCTGTCTTGGAGTGTGAAGCTTGTCAATTTGCTAAACCTCATACGGTTTCTTATTATCCTAGACTAAATAAACGAGTTGATTCTTCATTTTACTTGGTGCATACTGATGTATGGGGTCCTCCTATTCCATCCAAATCTGGTTTTTGTTATTTTGTGACATTTATTGACGATTATTCTCGGGTTACTTGGCTTTATCCTATGAAATCTCGATTAGAATTGTTTACTATATTTTGTGCCTTTCATGCTGAAATTATGACTCAATTCAACAAATCCATCAGCATTTTGAGAAGTGATAGTGCTAAAGAATATGTTTCCCATACTTTTCAATCTTATCTCTCTCAGCATGGTATTATTCATCAGTCATCATGTATTGTTACCCCTCAACAAAATGATATAGCAGAGCGAAAGAACCGTCACTTGTTAGAAGTTACCCGAGCACTAATGTTCCATATACAAGTCCCAAAAGTTCTCTAGGCCGATCAGTTTCTACTGCTTGTTTCCTAATCAACCGAACACCTTCTTCTATTCTTGACAGTCAGATTCTATATTCCCTTCTCTTTCCCTCGTATACATTGTTCCCTCTTGCTCCTCGAATTTTTTGGTGTACTTGCTTTGTTCAAGATATGTGACCTCAGGTCTCGAAATTGGATCCCAAGTCACTCAAGTGTGTCTTTCTGGGATATTCTCATGCTCAAAAAGAATATCATTGTTACTCTCCTTCGTTGGGTCGTTACTTGGTATCTGCTGATGTTCCCTTTTTCAAGAATACCCCTTCTTTGGTTCTCCCGTGCCTTCTTCTTCGCACTCTAGCAATTCAGGGGACAATTTTCTTACTTATATTGTCAGTAAACAGGTAGTTTCTCCTCCCTCTTCAGCTGTTATTCATCAGGTTTATTCTCAACATGTGCAACAGTCCATTGAGGCACCTCCCATCGGCCAGGACATGGACCCGACCCATTCTACTTCATCTCAAGATTCCTCACCACTACCTGATGCTAGCCTTTATCTTCCTATTGCTCTTCATAAAAGTAAACATGCATACACTTACCCTGTTTCTTCTTTTGTATCTTATCATGCTTTATCTCCCTCCTCCAAGTTTTTTGTAGCCTCCTCAGACTCTGTTGTTGTCCCAACTTCCCTTGCTGAAGCACTGGCTCATGATGGTTGGCAAGCTGCAATGAAGGAAGAAATAATGGCCTTAGAGCATAATCATACTTGGGATCTTGTGCCTCGTCCTTCAGAGAAACAGGTTATTGGCTGTAAGTGGGTGTTCACTGTTAAAATGAATCCTGATGGTTCTGTTGCTCGATTAAAGGCTCGATTGGTTGCTAAAGGATACACTCAGACATATGGGGTGGATTATTCTTAGACTTTTCTCCAGTTGCAAAACCTTCTTCTGTCCGCCTATTTATCTCCTTAGCTGCCACTTACAATTGGGCACTTCACCAACTTGATGTGAAGAATGATTTCTTACATAGGGATTTATCTGAAGAGGTTTACATGGAGCAACCACCTGGATTTGCTGCTCAGGGGGAGTCAGGGGAAGTGTGCAAATTACGAAAGTCTCTGTATGGCTTGAAGCAATCACCTTGTGCCTGGTTTGAAAGATTTAGTACTGTAATGATTGAGTTTGGCTTGCGAAAAAGTGCATATCATCACTCAGTGTTCTTTGCATCATCTAGTTCAGGGTGCATTTTATTGGTTGTGTATGTGGGTGATATAGTGATCACTGGAAG
This sequence comes from Erythroxylum rufum, assembly GCA_027478365.1. Taxonomy (NCBI): domain Eukaryota; kingdom Viridiplantae; phylum Streptophyta; class Magnoliopsida; order Malpighiales; family Erythroxylaceae; genus Erythroxylum; species Erythroxylum rufum. The sequence goes on along the minus strand of JANIHZ010000009.1, from coordinate 217,521 downwards.
TGATGAAACAGGGATCACAAGGTTGAAAGCACTCCTTGCGACTCATTTTCAAACAAAGGATTTAGGACCATTGAAATACTTCTTAGGAATTGAAGTTTCCCGCAGTCACAAAGGGATCTATCTACCTCAAAGAAAATATTGTCTGGATTTATTAAATGATGCTGGTTTTATTAAGGCAAAGACATGATGCGCCTATGATAGCAAATGTGAAGTTAAAAGTTGAAGATGGAGACTTGCTTGAGAATCCTAAAAAATATGGCAAATTTGTGGGAAATTTGAACTATCTTACTATTACTCGTCCTAATATTGCCTTTCCAATAAGTGTTGTAAGTCAGTTCATGTCATCTCTTAGAACCTCACATTAGGATGTTGTTATTCATATTTTGAGATATCTAAAAGGTGCGCTAGGACGTGGCATATTATATCGAAATTATGGTCACCACGGTATAGATGGATTCACAGATGCTAACTATTTAGGAGATCTTTCAAACAGGCGCTCTATCACAGGTTACTGTGTTTTTGTTGGAGGCAATCTTGTTTCTTGAAAGAGCAAGAAATAGTGTTGTACCCTGATCAAGTGCGGAATTCGAATATAGGGCTATGGCACAGACTACCTGTGAACTCATATGGTTACGTAATTTACTTGGTGAGATTGGGTTTGTTCAATCTAAACCAATGAACTTATGGTGTGACAATGAAGTAGCAATCTATATTGCAAATAATCCAGTGTTTCATAAGAGAACCAAGCATATAGAAGTCGACTGTCATTTTACCCAGAAAAAGCTAGAAGATCGATCAATCTCAACTCAACATGCCAAAATAGGGAGCCAATTAGCTGATGTGTTCACCAAAGCATTACCGAGGAATCGGGTTAATTATATTTGTAACAAGCTGGGCATGATCGATATCTATGCTCCAGCTTAAGGGGGAGTGTTATAGAATATAGCAGTTAAGTAATTATAGGAACTATATAGTTAATGTAAATATCATAGTTATGGGGACTTAGCATAATTATAGGGATTATTTTCCTAGTTTAAACCTATGTAATCCTGTATAAATACCTGTAGTATTATTCCAAGTAAAATATAGAATGGAGTGTTACAGAATATAGCAGTTATGTAATTATAGGGACTGTATATTCTGTAACGTAATTATAGGGACTGTATAGTTAATGTAAATATCATAGTTATAGGGACTTAGCATGATTATAGGGATATTTTCCTAGTTTAAACCTATGTATTCCTGTATAAATACCTGTAGTATTATTCCAAGTAAAATATAGAAAACTTCTCATTCTCCTCATCTATATATATATATATGTATGTATATGTACCCACATATACATACACATAGAAATATGAGTAATCTTACATGTTTCCGATATCTCAAAAATATTTCCAATTTCAATACATAAAGATGCGTGGATGAGAATGATGTTGCCACAACGTATGGTAAATCTATGTATTTGTAAAGCATGAAAGTAACACGAGTAATGACAACTCATTTATATAGTAACAGAAGAGTTGCCACCCATGACCTGACATGCACCCCATGTTAAAGAAACTTGTTAGATGGCAAAGCATATAAACCTGAAACTTAGGGTCATTGTTTTGAGCCAGTGTTTGAGCAAGCATATGAGTCTGCTCCATTGCTGCCATATTTGAGACATTTGCATGCCTCATCTGACCTATTGATGCCACTTTTTGTTCCTATAGCCATACATACATAAGATAAATTGGAAAAACATCAAACAGAATGATACTTATCAACGTGACCTACAAAATCCATGTAATTACACTATGAAACAAGTGAATGGTCAAACTATCAAGATAAATTGAACAGATTGCATAGCAAACATCTTAAAATTAGCTTAATGTATAGATCGAAAATGAGAAAAGAGCTAAATCTAACATAAGAAACCAATATAAAAGAGAATGAAACGGAAAATTTTGAAGCCGTGATATGATTGTTGAATGTCACTATTAAAAAAAAGTAAAAAGATAGTGAGAACAAAATAATGAAAAAGAAACTAACAACGAAGCAACATCTAAATGGAAGTTCCTAGAAAAATGATGTGGATGCAGGAGCACAAAGCTTTAAGCGTATCAAAACCCAGCAAGTAAACCTCAGTGGTCCCGAAGAAAGACTATCAAACCCAAAAAAAAAGGCATAGAAGTTCACATTTTAATTTTGAATATCACATAGAAGTTGACATATTTCTTTAAATTATCTGTCATTGCCTTACTTTTCCTAGTACAGAAGTTGCTACTAATAGCTTCATATTTGAATAATCACATTATTTTGCACCATAGTTGACATATCTAAGCATGATAATGGTCTGAGACCAACAATGACTGTGCAGCTCCATCAGATCTATCAACTAAAAAGCAGTTTCTGTCACCATAAAGTATGAACGCCAACTTTTTTACCTGCTCAAATTGTGAGACCCAACCATTGGCACCATACTGTTGTTCGAATGACTGAGCCCAAGCATCAGGATCATCACGTTGTGCTTTGTGTTGGCTGAACTCTTCAATCCACCTATCATTAGCTTGAAGACCAGTTCTTAGAGGACCTTGAGACTCGTTCCAATACTCCTCCAATTCCCACAGTCTTCCAGGAAAAGGTCCCTGTGCTGGGACACTTCCATCAATCTCTAATGAAGACAGCAATGCATTCACCTGATAGAGATAACTTTGTGAAACTAAGACTCATAGCTTTCCATATTTAATGACATTGAAGTAAGAGAAATAACATTTCAACTTGAAAGAATTAAAAGAACTAACGGATCTTGAAGAAGGAAGAACAATTTTACCTGAGCATTAATATAATCCTCGTTCTGATCAGGGAAAAAGTGTCGTGCCATTATGCTGCTACGATCGCGTATGCATTTTTTGTCACCTTGAGACAGCCCTAACATCGGAAGGTTGGTAGGACAAAATGGAATTCTTCCATGGCTACTACCAATGAACGAGTGCAAAAACCTTGACAAAACTATTTGGGGAGACCCTGCAAGGGATCAAAAAAATGTTGTTTTAGAAGAATTTAAGAATTTATTCGTTATTGTTATGGTCACTATGATTTGATCGCAATCAGCGCCCTTGCATCAATGTTGGCGTAGGAAACCTTTTATACATAATGGTTATATAGGCTAAAAAGTAAGCTTCTTCCAACAACACCCTTAAAGACACATCCCATAGATTCAATTTTTTAAGGTAATTGTTATAAACAAAACAAAGGCATCTTTCAAGATATACACATTCTTGGCACTTAAAATTTCATCTTTGAACTGGCTAGCGTACTCCCATCCTCACATGCCCATTCACCTATTATAGTGGCTAGCCATCCATGCTTATCAATTCATAATGTGGTACAAGCTCTAGCTCCATCACCTTGTTAATCTCTCAGACTATGCAATTTAAAATCTCTAATACACATGATCACCGGGGTTAAACTTTGGGCAACATTTTATTTTTCCATCATCATAAAACATGATATCAATTTGCGTCACATCTAAATTAGTAGCAAAATCCCATAGAAACCAACAAATGTTTATGGCATCAGTATCTTAAAATCAACTTCCAAATTGAAAGTTGAGACATTACCATCCATTGTCGGTTGGAGTTGAGCACTAGGTGTGTGATTGAATTGAGGAACATTAGGTTGAGGAGGAAGAACACGAGAATGTTGTATCTCCTCCCATGCATCAGAAAACCTATTTTGATCTGGAGAGCGGAACCCACGAAGAAATTCTGAACCCTAAAACATCAAAAAGAAGGGTGACAAAACTTCCAAGTGATGAACAGAACTTTAACTAAAACGTAGAAACAGAACCCCATACCTGAGTGTTGGGCTGAGATAAAGAATGGTCAAATTCAGCTCCTGGAAGACCCCTCATAGGGTCGGGAGTGTCCTGATAGAATCCATTCACTGAAGTAGTAGGGGTTGATACAGGGGCTTCATTTAGCCTTTCCTGATTAATGCATACACAACAAGATAATAATGAGTATAAAAACTAAAATCAAGTATTGTAGGTAAGATGTCTCCAATTGGTAGCAAATGATACTATATAATCCAACTTTTACAAAATGATACTATATAATCCAAATTTTACATTTATTCATATTAAAGACATGTAAACATTACATGGATAAGTGTCAATTGTCAAAACAAAGACAAAATAGATTAATAAAACGAGAAATGAAACATCAGAGGTGAGTAAACAATGAAACAACAATAAGAACCACAAAAATTAAATAGTCTAACAATAAAGAAAAATTAGTCAAATGAGCAAAGCAAAAATAATAGGGATAACAAAAAGTTCAACCTTTTTTTATTTTTTTTATTTCAATATCCAACTTTGTAAAGTTTTTAATTAAATATCCAAATTTTTTAAAATCAGACAAATTAATTCAAAAGATTGTTTTCTTCAACATTTTATTGATGTTATTGATAAAGCAATGTAAAAACTAACATTTAGATGTGAAACTAACATTTAGAGGACTTTCATGGCATATTCTTTTTTGTATAGTTTTTTATTATCAAATAATATTTTGAATACATAATACCAATATGTTTGTCACAAATGCTCAACAACCATGCTGAGAAAGAAGAGCCATGTGGTCCCTTTAAATATCAATCTTCACGTACTTCATCAACAACACCAATAAAATATCAATGGAGGTAACTTGTTAACTGAGTTCTATGATTTTAAAAAGTTTGAATGATTAATTGAAAACAGTACAAGTAAAAGAAATATCAAAAATTTTAATACTTTTTAGTTCCTTATCCCTAAATAATAAGGTAATAAGTCTTATAATTAACAATAATAAAAAATACGAAAGAAAGAAAACCTGGGTCTTAGAGGAGGAGCCAATAAGAGCATTGGCTAAAGCACCAAGAGGATTGGAAGATGAAGTCGAAGAATCAGACACTGCGCATGCTGCTCCTCCCGTAACAAGATCCCGCATCGCCATCTCTATCTAACTCAGTATTTATCTTCTGTTCTTCCCTCTTTTATAGGCTATCCAATAATCGGGAATGTATTAGTGTTTATGAAAACTACAAGCATAAATACAAGAAGAATTCGTAACCCTATTAAAGCATCCTGAAAGTCAGCAGCTTTCCATGAAATTTGTGTAGGCCAGTACAGGTGAATCAAAGAAAGGAACAAATTGAGGTTTCGTTCTTCGATTCTGATCCTACTGTACGAACCAGAACTAAGAAGTGACCGAGATGACAAAATTTTCAAAATCATACAAAAAACTAGCTGGGACAGGGGAAAAGAAATAAAACTTAACGAATACACCTGAAGCAAACGACATTAACGACCATTTGAGTGGAGAAACCTTACCAAGATGAGAAATTTGCAGAGTATCTGAGGCGAAAATCAAAGAATAAAGAAAGGATAATTCCTCAACCGTTTGCGGTAAGGGTGGTTTCGTTGGGGGATAGGCGGTGAACTACAGCGACTGATGGTTCAACTCGGAAATAATACCCAATTTCGTATCGAATTACAATTGTCCTTTTATCTGCTGATTGACGAGGCAGAGGCTTATCCCTGGGCATAACGTGGTCACTGGTCACCTAGGCATGACGTCGTGTCCTGTTCAGATAAGACAAATCTCATTTAATTTTAATTGATTAAAAAATTTATATAATCTTAACAGAAAAATATAAAATTTTTAAATTCTAAAGGGCTGTTTTTTTTTTAATTTTTTGTTGTGATTTTTGTAAATTAAGAAACGGCCTTTTAAATCGTGTTTAGGTAAATTTGTTTGTATATTTTATTTTTAAAAATAAAAAATGGCAACTATTTTACGAAAACATAAAAATAACATTTTTGTAATGTAACGCCTTAATATTCCCTCGAAGGATATTGCGAGCGCCACTCAAGACAGTATAAACAGAATGCGAAACATTTCATGGAAGCATAGCATTCAACAATAAACATTCCAACACATACGAAATACTTTATACATGCATTTTCAGAATATCAACAAACATACATTACATATCATACTTTTAGAAACTAGCCTGAATTAAGGTTATTACAAACCTTGAAATAAAAATTCAAGAGTCACAACCATCAGATACAAGTCCAAAAATAAACTCAAAAATACATTTTAAGCAAAACAAAACTCAGACTCCTTTGGCCATTGCAGTTGACTTGTCCTAGTCTCTACATCCTTTTCTCTAAACCTACACGGGACAAATCCACCGTGCTAAGCATATAGCTTAATGAGTAACAACTAAACTATGTTTAACCACAACAGATACTAAATCATGTTATACAAAAGCATCTCAATATACTAAAATTCAAAACAGAATAAGATTTATTAAGGAAAACACTTCGCAAGCTAAAGTCAATCCTTTTAATAGCAAAACAGAACATTCAAAATACAATACAAATCAGACTGTAAATCCATGAACAGAAGTGGGTAACGGGACTTATACAGAAGAGGCCGAAGTCCCGACACTGAAGTGTCATTAATAGAAGACGCCGAAGTTGTTGGGACCCGTTTCCGAATCCCAACCTCGAATTCGAAATCGATAAACCACAAGAGGCAAAGAGAGCAAAGTCCGAACGAATCGGAAGGCATAAACGAAAGAACGAAATCAATTAGAATCCAAAGTCAGAGGAACGCAAACATATCGAAGGCAAATCGAAATCCAAGTAAACGAATGGTTCAATCGAACTGAATCAAATTTTCGACACCGACATCCGGGAACGAATATTTCATAAAAGACTTTAGGAAGCGTCGCGTTGGAAACCTTAAGACTATCTGTCTAAACTAATCCAAATCCATGTACCTCTTTTTTTTTCATTACTCTTCATTCTTATTCTTATTCTCATACAAAGCATTTCAATTTCTCAATCCATTTAAATTCCTCATATACAAATCATATCTCATATCTCAATCCCATACACTAACATACACAAGTCCATA
>JANIHZ010000009.1:23750-35215 GCA_027478365.1 Erythroxylum rufum | reverse complement strand
ATGCATTATCTTTAGAAGAGTAGTGACTAATGGTAGACAAAGCCAGTGAGATTTTGAGCCTTATTTGACTGACACATCCATATCTGTCTCATTGCCTTTTGATAATGTATGACCTTCATGATATGTACATCCTGATTTTGCTTTGAATTTCTATTCGAGACCACATTTTTATCACATGCATTAACATGGATATGATTAGGCATTCTTTGTTTTCTATAAACTACATTAGCCAAATAACCTATCCTATTGATATGATTTTTCCCTTAATAAACCCCTTTGAGCTTTATGCCTTTTTTTTATATAAACCACATTTTATGCTTTTAAACTTAACCAAATGTCCTACGCAAGTCATAAAGCTAGTGAAACATTTGTGATTATTGACTTTATGGATGTATAAAATTCTAAGTATGGGGGTGTACATATGTGAGGGTTGGTTATAATGTTAGGATGTTATTTTATGTTTTATCATTGAAATTTCCATGTTGATGTAGTTTATTTTAATTTCTATAAAGAAAAGAAAGAAAGAAAAGAAAAAAATAGAAAAGAAAAGAAAATGAAAAAAAAAGAAAGAAAGAAAGAGAAAGAAAAAATTTGTTTTAAATAAATGTATCAAGGAGGAATTACATATATGTTGAAAAGTTGTTTATAGTTTATGCATCTTCCTAGAGTTGAAATGAATGTGTTATTTGAATATGTTGAATATGAGGTAGATATTAGCTTGGAAGGATCACTCTTATAGTTTCAATGTATTGTTGGCATAAATTGTATGAGTGATTCCTTCATATTAATATATGCTTCATGTGGTTTGTGTGTGAGAGCTGAATGTGGTTGTGAAATATAAATGTTGTATTTGTCATAGCTGACGGTACTTAGTTTTTGATGAGTGTTGCTCTGTTTTACAAGCATCGATGACTTTCATGCTATTTGACCCAAATACATCTCACCTTACCTTTGCCCACATTATAACCCTAAAAAGTTCTTATGTATTTTCATGTGATTTCAATCCTATTTTCAAGATAAAATGCTTAAGTTTTGTTCATTTTATGTTGACTATTAGGTTAGATATGCTAATATATATTTAAGACCAAAAAGACAAGATATTCTAAAGCAAATTGGAGCACAAATGTTTAACGAGGAAAAGGACACAAAATAAAAAGAGATTACAGCTTTCTTGGTGGTTGGAAACGATAGTGCAGTAGGGCTAGGCGTGCAACACAGTGTCCCAAATGCATAAAAGAGAGGTTTGGGAGGCTTTTGGCATGAAACGTAGCAACGCAGCATTAAACAAAGCGTGCGCTGTGTTAAACGCAACGTTAAAACAAGAGAGTTGTGGGCGTGAAGGGTTTTAAGAGCTAGCAAGTTTAATTGTCCAATCAAGCAGAACAGTGGAGGCGTAGCGTGGGCATGAAGAGGGACAACGCAGGCTTGCGTGATACGTCTGCGTTTAGCGTAGTTTTCTGCGTTAAACACAGACGAGGAGAGGCGTGAAAACGGCGAGGAGCAAGGAGGTTGAGCAGAAGTTTGGAGGCGTGAATAGTGGGGTGGACCAAATCCCCCTGCCGCCCCCCTCCCCTACTTAAATTGTCCCATCAACTACGGTAGATAGTGAAGAGCAACAGTGAGAGGCTTGGTGGAGAAAAGGCTACAGCTAGGCTGAGAGAAGAGAAGGGGTTTTTGGCTAGGGATTGAAATGAGGGCTGAAGCATTTTTTTGGAAAGACTCATGAAGGGCTAGATGTCCCGACGTCAGTTTGGAGTTGATATTAACGCCGACGACTTGGGTTAAGTATTTTTTATTATTATTTTGTTGTTTCTTTCTCTCATTAGAAATTGATTGTGTTATCCTATGTTAATTGATTTGGGCATTGTGTATGGATAATCAAATTTTTGTTATTGTTCGGTTATTTGTGTATGAACCTATTGGGTATTATGAGATGATGATTTTAATGCGTTCATTGAATTGTTAATTGCAAACCCATTGCTAGAATTTCGATATAATTTGTAATTGTTATGTTGAAATTCATGCGTAGCGACTAATGATTCGCAATCATTAGGAATAACATGACCTAGGTTAAATGACGCATCGTATGTGGTTGTTATCTTGATTAATTGGTTTTCTTAATTCGTAATGCTACTACCTAATTAAATCTAAAGATCGTATCCTAGATTATTCGGTGGTTAGGTTTAATTAACAATCGTATCTTGATTAAATAAAACTTAAGGGAAACTTGAGTTAATTATTAACTCAAGATTAATAGTTGCTAGAAGAGGTTTGAGAACAACAAATTAATAAAATATGCTTAATTAGGGTGTAGGTCGAGATTGAACCAAAGAACCGGGTCCTTACCGAATTCCCCATTTTTACCTTTTTTTGCATGTTTTCTTTAATTTTTTTATTAGATAGTTTCATTTTATTTTCCGCTTTCAAAAACAAAACCTCCCATTAAACCTAATCACCAGTTAGTTTTATTGCATAAACTTTACACACACTCTCTGTAAAATCGACCTAAACTCACTACTTTTATAATAGTAGGTCTAGTTATTTTACTTTAACTAGCATAATGACGCGCGGTCAGTGTTTCAACAAAAGGGTTAGAGTTTTACAATGTTACAAGAAAACAGAATGGTAACTTAGGTAACCTGCCTACGGAGTGGAATGATTTTATTCTGAGCAATAACATCAAGCATAATGAAGAAGGAAACAGATACCTCACTCTCTTATTTAATAGCAAATGTTTGGCAATAGAAAAAGTAAAACAGATACCTTAGGGGTTTTGTTTGTTAAGAAGAAGGACGAAACATGGCGGATATGTATAGATTACCAGACACTCAACAAGGTGACCATTAAGAACAAGTATCCTCTGCCTCGAATAGATGATCTGTTTGACCAGCTACAAGGAGCAACGGTCTTTTTAAAGATTGATCTCAGGTCAAGCTATCATCAGCTCAGAATTAAAGAGTATGATGTAAATAAGACATCTCTGAGGACACGGTATAGACATTATGAGTTTTTAGTCATACCTTTTAGATTGACCAATGCTCCAGCTACTTTTATGGATCTTATGAATAGAATCTTCAAGGAATATCTGAATCAGTTTGTCATAGTGTTTATCGATGACATTCTGGTGCATTCCAAGAGTGAAGGAGAACATGAGGAGCATCTTAGGATTGTGTTGCAGACATTAAGGGAGAGGCAACTTTATGTTAAGTTCAGCAAGTGTGAGTTTTGGCTCCACGAGGTGATATTCGTTGGACATCTGATTTTAAAGAATGGGGTACATGTTGATCCGAGGAAGGTTGAAGCAGTAGTGAATTAGCATGCACCCAAGACAGTGATATAAGTGATGAGCTTTTTGGAGTACGAAGTCGATGAAAAGGTCTTTCTTAAGACATCTCCTTAGAAAGGAGTCATGAGATTTGGCAAGAAGGGCAATTTAAATTCGAGATATGTGGGTCCCTATAAAATTCTTGAGAGGATTGGACCGCTAGCTTATAGGTTGGCATTACCACCAGAATTATCGCAGATTCATGATGTCTTTCATGTTTCCATATTGAGGAGATATAGATTTGATCCCCCCCACATCATTTAGACCGTTGAGGTTCAGTTGAGAGATGATTTGACTCCAGTTAGGAGATTTTAGACACTAAAGAGAAAGTCCTCAGGAACAAGATAGTTTAGCTGGTAAAAGTTCTGTGGAGAAATCATTCTGTTGAAGAGGCCACGTGGGAACCCTTGGAAGCTATAAGGGAGAAGTATCCACAACTCTTCAATAGTTCAGGTAATAATTTCAAGGACTAAATTTCTTTAAGAGGGGGAGAAATGTTAGCCCCCGAATTTTTTTATTGTTATTAGGCATGATTTAAATTAATGTTGAGATTTTGAGGGATTAATATTTGGGATTAATTAGCATGTTAATGTGGTAAGATAATATGACATAAGTTAAGGGAATTGAAGTATTAAAGTAGTAAGAGTGTGTAAGGGCAATTTTGGCAAGTCACATAAGTTTAGAAACCTTAAGGCATTAAAGGAGGGGTAAAATAGGAAGAGGAAATTGTTGCCTTGCATTTAAGAAGCCAAAAACGTGATTGAAGAAAAGAGAGAAGAGAGAAGCATGGGAAAAGAGAAAAAGAAGAGAAAGATGAGAGTTATGCTAGGTTTTGATTTTTCTTAGTCTTAAAGAGTAATTTTGAGGGTGTACAAGAAGGGAAAAAGGTAGAGGAAGATAAGGGCTTTCTTTGGAACCAAACATCTCTTCATTTGGTGAAGGTTTAAAGTAAGAACTTTTTGAATGCTTGGGATTTTGGAAGGGTTTTGGTTTATGAAGCTTAGGAAATGCATGGGTTTAAGTATTCTAAAACCAATTTTAGTGATTGTACTTTGTGGATCTTCAATTTTGCAACCCATTTGAACTTGAGATTTTTGTCTATGAAAAAGGAATCAAGAAAGACAAGAGGAGCAAGAGGAGAGGCACATTTGAGCAACATATAAGCAAGAAATTCAAGGTGGGTTACATTTTTATAATTAAGTAAGAAGCCATTAATGTCTCTTTCAAGAAATGAAATAAATGAGTTTCGACTACTTCTAAAATGTACATTTATTGTTCTATGAATGCTTTGAAAATGTGTTGCATATTTGTGTATATAAATTTTGTTTGATTTATGAAAATGATTTTGAAAAGGTATCAAGCTTAAGAAATAAAGTTTCCGAAATGTGCCTTTTGGGCAATATGTTTTACAAGTCATGAAATACATGTTATGTGGGTTTGTAGTGGTCCCCTAAGTTAAGTCAAGTGCACTTTGACAAAAGACTTCTCCCTCCTGCCTGCTAGTGGCATAGAGCTCCTTCATGATTTCCCATAAGTTCACGGCTACGCAAGACCATTATGTGGAAATGCGTAGTATGTTCTATTTTTGGATCCACCCAAACCATTTTGATATGATTATGTGCTTATGATAAGTTGACAAGAGTGATGCATACATAGTTGTATAAAGTAAAATTTTTGCGATGAAAGTGAGTTTATAAATGATTTTGCTTGTTACCGATTATAAAATTGTTACCCACGGGCTTTTAGCTCACCCCTCTATATCTAGGTGATGAGCAAAATATCAAATAGTTAAGGGTCAAGGCATCACTCCAATCTTTGAATATTTTGTATTTTGTATTTGAAGCAACTCATGATTCATGTATCTTTTGTATTTTGGGATTTTGAGATGTTAATGTATTTGTGACTTGAAATGCCCACTAAAGTTTTGTAAAACTCTTATGATTTGATGCAAATAGAATAAGATTTCATTTTTGCTCATGACTTCCTCTCAAGTTTATACATTGCATTTTTAAGTTTGCATAAGCAAAAAGTTCGTGTTCGGGCGTCAGGGGAAGATCTAGATTAACTTAGGATGATCTAGGCAAATGTGCCTTCTAAAAAGTTGTAGATCTTTCTTCTAGCTTTCCAACGGTTTATAGTAGGTAATTTTTGGACATCGGAGTTCAAAGTTATGGTCCTTAGAAAGGGAGATGCTTAGGAGTATCAAGTGGTATCGTCTATAAGGATGCATTGTTGGTAAGGACATATCCTCTGTGATGATGTCACATCATCTGTGATGACGTCATATTATCTGTAAGGATGTATCGTTTGTAAGGACGTATTGTTTATAAAGACATATCGTCTGTGATGACATCACATCGTTTATGATGACATCATATCATTTGTAAGGATGTATCATCTGTAGAGACGTATCGTCTATGATGACATCATATCGTCTGTGATGATATCATATCAGCTTAAGTTGACTTTGCTTTATCTTAAGTTAACTCCACTTCGTCTTAAGAGTTGCATCGTCTTAAGTTGACTTTGCTTCGTCTTAAGTTGACTCCACTTTGTCTTAAGGGTGGCATTGTCTTAAGTTGACTTTGCTTCGTCTTAAGAGTTGCATCGTCTTAAGTTGACTTTGCTTCGTCTTAAGTTGACTCTAATTCATCTATTTTTTGCTCCGTCTGCTTTTTGCTTCGTCTGCTTCTTGCTATCGTCTACTTTTTGGTTCGTCTGCTTCTTGCTTTGTCTGCTTCTTGCTATCATCTGCTCCATTTTTGGCCCTTCAGACGATAGAATCTTTCTTTAAGGTTTTCATGAAAGTTGTAGATCTCGAAGTCTTCTATCAAAATGTCTTAAGATGATCTTAATTTGATATCCTATATGACAGTTATGCTAATTGCCCCTAGACGGGTGTAATATGATTGAGTTCAAAACCCTGTTTGAGTCTTTCAGCCATAACTTAGTTATGGGATCTCCAAATGCAATGATTCTTGTCTCCAAATAAACTAGAGACATAGAGCCACAAATATTTAGAACAAGTCGAAATGAAATTCCAGTTTGGGTTCCCCCAAAATCTGCTAAAAAACATGAGAAGTGAGTTGTTTTGGTGTTTGTCCTTATGGGGGCATGCCACCATTGTGGGATGATGGCTAATAAGGGTTCATGGAAATAACCCTATAGGATAATACGTTCACATTTTATGACTCCGAATGTTAGGCCCCGAAATCGAGGTCCAACATTTTTCCAAGTCTACCATTAGATTGTTGAATTTTTAAAGGTATTAAATGTTGATTGATCGTGAGTAAAAGCTTGGAATGTTATGTTCTTGCAATGAATTTTGAAAGTTTTTCATCTTTGTTTATAATTATATATTTTTGGAACATATGAGAATTGAGTAAATGTTTTGGGCCCTTGAGCTTAATTTTGAAGTTTTTCCGGAGGACGACCACAAGCTAAGCGTGAGGGAAATTGATACATGCTTAATTAATGATGAATTTATTCAATAACACTTAGTGAATATTGATAGGAAAGTGCTTAAGACACTCACTTTGACTCATATGTGGTTTTAGGCACAATTCAAAAGTGAAAGAGCTAAAGTGAGTCAAAAGTACTACATTTGAGCTATTTTCCAAAGATTCACAATTCTTTTTCTTCTTGGTGCAAGAAGAAGAATATTAGAGCAAAAGAATGGGATAAAGCATAAAAGAACAAAGGGTGAAGCATGCTCATAACCTGTTAGAATTATTGCACAGCCGTGAGCATCACTCACGACTGTGCATGGATTTGCATAGGCGTGAAATTGCCATGTTGAAGGCATAAAGCAACGTGAATTTAATGGAAAAGCATCATGGAATTATGGAAACCGAAGCCAAGAATGTGATGGCCATGTAAGATATGGAAGTGAATTTAAATATAGGCTGAAGTAAAAGGTAAGCTGAAGCAGCGTGAGTGAAGTGAATGACTTGAAGAGGGGCTAGAAAAATGAAGAAGTGTGTGAGGAGATTGGACAATGTGAGGACATTTGTGAGGAAATTGGATAGTTGGAATGAGTTTTCCACTAAAAATTAATTTATAAATAAGAGAGGTTGTGCGTAACTTAAAGAAAAGGGAATATGTCTATTACACTTAACCTAACATTTAAAAAAGACAAAGGTGGACAGCTGCACTTGAAATAATGACAAAAGAGTGCATTTAGAGGGTTGGAAAGCTTCACAAGGCCGTGAGAAGCTGCTCACGGGTGTAAGCAATGACAACTCACAATTTTAGCCTTAGTTTTAATCTAAAACCTATAGAGGTGACAGCCGAATGTTTTTATGAAAGAATATGTGAGTTTCATAAGAGAATAAAAAGAGTAAAAGATATTTTCAGCTGGGCTGAATCGTATCCTAGGTTATTCAATGGCTAGGTTTAATTAACGATATATCTTGATTAAATACAACCTAAGAGAAAACTCGAGTTAATAGATTAACTTCTGATTAATAGTTTCTAGGAGAGGTTTGAGAACAACAAATCATCAAAATATGTTTAATTAGGGTATAGGCTGAGATAGAACTAAAGAACTGGATTCCTAACAAATTTATCACTTTCATCACTTTATATGTTTCTTTAATTTGTTTTTCTTAGTTTAGTTTCATTTTATATTCATATTTCAAACCAACCAAACCCCCATAACCTAAACACTAATTAATTTCAATTCATAAACTTTACACACTCTCTCTATAGGATTGACCTAGACTCACCACTGCTACAGTAGTAGTTATAGTTTATTTTGACTGGCATTATAATGCACTATAAATAAGCTGGAAACCCATGATGCAGCTACTATGAGGCTTATCGGTGAAAAATTCCACAAGCTTAGAAGTCACAACGAGAACTTGCTTTCTCAATTTTTAGGTGTAAACAATGTCACGTACCATAGTACTTATTTAAAATCTTACTTCGGAAATTAACTTATGTAACATACCACTCTTATAGAATAGTTAACCAGCAGACTAGAGTAGTCCGAGCGCATACCCTATGGGAATCGCATATTGGAGCATATAACATTATCTTAATTATGGCATCACATGTATCACAAGATTCTCAAAGATCAAACTTTCCCATTCCATTAACAAACATAAACATACATTGTCATTACAATTCATAACTTATGTATATACATTCATAACATATGAGAGTCTACAACTCCATACAATGTGTGCTACATGAAATGGGATGCTAAACCAAAATATCCTAACTAGACTCATCAATGTCAGCTAACCAGACCTTTGAGCCATATTGTCCCCAAAATGCAGGTATTATATCTCTACTTTATCAGCTTAGGACCTAGCACTCCTTTAGACTTGAAAAACAATGTTGCAATTTTGATGAGTTTGTGAACTCAGTGAGTGAACCATCATTGATGTGCTTACTCATGTCAGAACGTAATAACAATTATATAGTCCAATTCATCAAACACAACATATAATACAATAATTTATACCACATCACATTCTTCCAATTCATCAAACACAACATATAATACAATAATTTATACCACATCACATTCTTCAGATTTAGGTAATTCAATATTTCACCTTAGTTCAATAAGGCATGCCAATTCAATCATTCAATAGGGCATATCAAATCGATCATTTAATATACACGTGAATGTATATGTAAATGCACATGTGACTTCACTTCATTTTCACTTTGTTTTTACTGAATGTCTATACTCCCTCGTACCCATCGTGGATACCAAGCTCATTTCTGTCCGGTATCCTTTGCAGATACTAGGCTCATTGCATCTGAGCCTGAGGCTCTTTATCACATTTCTGAATTGGTAGGATTGAATTATCTTATACTTTCTTAAGTATTGCTATGTGATTTCAATCCTACTTTCAAGATAAAATGCTTAATTTGTGTTCAATTTGTGTTGACTACTAG
This sequence comes from Erythroxylum rufum, assembly GCA_027478365.1. Classification (NCBI taxonomy): domain Eukaryota; kingdom Viridiplantae; phylum Streptophyta; class Magnoliopsida; order Malpighiales; family Erythroxylaceae; genus Erythroxylum; species Erythroxylum rufum. The sequence goes on along the minus strand of JANIHZ010000009.1, from coordinate 25,977 downwards.
GTTGGATATGTTGATATATATTTGAGACTAAAAAGACAGGATATTCTAAAGCAAATTGGAGAAAAATGCTTAATAAGGAAAAGGCACAAAATAAAAAGAGATTATAGGTTGTTGGTGGTTTCAAATGGTAGCAGCTAGGTGTGAAACGCATACATTAAATGCAGCATCCCAGCAGCAGCGCAAGAAGAGAAGGCTTTAAGAGGAGCGATGTTTATTCATCCCATCACGCTATAGGGGCGGCACAGCAGAGAGGAGAAGCATGGCTTAGCTGAAGAGAGGAGAAGTACGACTTGATGGCTTGTTGGCGCAGGTGTGGAGAGCGGGCGCATGCATGGAGAATTGGTGTATGGATGAACAGGAGCAGTGGACCAAAAAGCTCCTAAACCTTATTTATCCCATCGTGAACAGTAAAGTGAGAAGGGAGTAGCATAACACCGCGGAAGCATATAGAGAAAATGACTCATTCTTAGAGCATGGAAATGAAGATGGAAGGCTAGTTTCCCGACATTGGTTCAATGAAAATATCGACGTTAAGTCATGGTTAAGCTATTTCAATTATTTTAAAGTTGTAATTTCTTTTCAGATTGTTGTGTTATTGGTGTTGATTTGGTCGGTTTTGGGATGAATGATCTTAATATGTTATTTTGATTGTTTTATTTCGAACCTATTACTAAAACATTGATTGTAATATGTAATCGTTACTTTTGATGTTTGTGAGTAGCATCTAATGATCGTTAATTGTTAGGAACAACATAACTTAGGTTAGATAACCCGAACGTGTGAGGTTACTACCTATATTGATCGTTTTCTAATTCATAATGTGACTGCCAAATTGAATCTAGAGATCGTATCCTAGGTTATTCAATAGTTAGGTTTAATTAATGATCATATTTTATTTAAATACAACCTAAGGAAAAAATGAGATTTGTAGAGCATTCTATTAGTCTCGGATCAATAGTCCGAAAAGAGTTGTAAAGACGTTAGAATGAAGGAATAAGCTTGATCGTGTTTAGGCTAAGATTGACCCTCGAGCCGGACCTTACTTATACTCAACACTTTTCTCATTTTCGATTGTTTGTTTTATTTTGTTTTCAATAGTTTACTTTTATTTTAATTTCTAAATTGTTTAAAATCCAAAGCCCCCAATATACTTTCCTTGCATCAATTAATTTTGTTACAAAAATTAACTGAACATTCCCTTTGAATTCGATCTCAACTCACCATAACTATAAATTTTAGTGTGTAGAGTCAGGTAAATTTTGCAGTGCACTCGACATGAGCTGTCATGAGCTTAAAGTTCTTTTTAACACGTTGGCTACTCTGGTCAAAACTCCTTTATCTGTTCATGCATTTCAATGTAATGAGATGGGATAGTTTACAAATTATACATTTAATATTCCTCATTCAATGTACACAAGTTATATATCGCTTCCTTCGAATCTGAGTCCGATATTCGTATTTTAGTTATTCCACATTTCACTTATGATTGGAAAGCACTTCCAATACATTCCTAAATATCAAGCTCCTTGGACTATCAATGTCCGAAATCATCTCATTCATATAAATAACAATTCAATAATTAAAAGTTAATCAAAATCAATTTATTCATAGTGAGAAACATCTAGGTTGACTCAAATTACACTCCAATAAGCTATTGCCTTGATGATCCAGCAATGTCTAGGTGCTGAAAATTGACTTGAGTGTCTATAGTCATGCAACACATATATAGTTCACGCATCATTAAGTTATTCAATCAAATGAATACATAGTCATGCACATTTATACGTGTCATGTTCCATGCATGCTCAATTGACATTTCAGGTATGTAACTTTATGCAAAGATCTTAATCCATTCCTAATCCATCCATCTTACACTTATTTAAATTCCCATTTATACTACCTTCATGTTCTTCAATATTCATTTACCCATTTAGGTTCATTTTGGCCTTAAGCAATCCAAAGACACCAAATTAGAGTGACTTATCATCATTTGTTTCAATAATTGCACAAAACTAAGCTCATCATTCCAAGGCACTGCCTACGAGCGTGGGGGACCTTCCCACGATCATGATAGAAGCTAAGCATCCATACCACAATCATGCACTGAGGGCCACAATCATGACAGAACCTAAAATGACCAGGACACGCTCATGTGAAGTGAATCACACGTTAATATACAGATAGTCAAATGCACAAGAAGGGGGGTTGAATTGTGTCAACTTTTTCG
>JANIHZ010000009.1:11624-23650 GCA_027478365.1 Erythroxylum rufum | reverse complement strand
TGTTGCGTGATTGCTAAGGTGCAGGACTCTGTTTTGTGATTGAGTTGGTGTTAGAGATTTTGGTCTCTAACAATTTGGTATCAGAGCGAGATTAAGATTGGAAATGGTAAATACGAGAATGGAGGGTAGAATTGAAAATGTAGAAAAAGAAATGTTGAGGATAGTTGAGGATATAGCGGGAGTTGAGGCGAAGTTTGAGAAGGTAGCCGGAGACATCGCATCCATCTACGAAATTTTAAGAAGGACAGAAAATGAGGGAAAGGCCAAGGAAGTCGTCGGGGAAGTCGACGAAATTTCTGCACAAAAATCCGAGGGTGAGACATCGGTTCAACCTGAACCAGCACGAGGGGAGAAGAGTCATCGGAAACTGGAGATTCCTCTGTTCTACGGAGAGGACCCGTTTGGCTGGGTGTTTAGGGTAGAGCGATACTGTGAGCTGAACGGAGTACCACATGATCGGTGGTTACCATCAGTGGCGGTGTGTATGGAAGGTGAAGCACTGAGTTGGTATCAGTGGCGGCAGAACTGGTCACCGATAGCTGACTGGGCGTCGTTTAAGAGGGCGGTGATTCGAAGGTTTGGACGTTCAACTATGGAAAATCCACTAGCTGAACTACTGAAAATTGAACAGACGGAAACGGTGGCAGTTTACAACCAGAGGTTCGAAGTTGTAACGTCCATGCTGAAGGAGGTATCGGTGGAGGTGGTAACTACAGCATATATGAACGGGTTGAAGGATGACATACGGGCGGAGATCCAGATGGCTCAACCCGATTCGTTAGTCCAGCTAATGGAGCTGGCCCAGTTGACTGAAGGGAGAAACTGGGCTTTGTTGGATCAGCCCTTCCGCAGCCACAAAACGCCGCAATCTCGTGAGGGATCGGGTATGTCGGGTCACAACCTATGGGGCATGAAGGCTGCCCCATCGGTGACCCCTAATCCGCAGCTCAACATTATTGCTCTTGTTGGTCCTTTTCTTAATGCAACTCCATAGTGTTAGGTTGTTTCGTAGATGCAAATTCTTTAATTTGGGTCATCTCCTCATTTAATGGGCATCCATAATTTTCCAGTAAGACCCTACTTTAGAGAATCAAGTCCTTTGGATCTCCTTTCTGCTGTGGCTGTAAAACTCTGATCAGTTGTCAGTAGATACAGGCCCTTCTGGTCATTGGACAGTAGATATACACCCTTTAGCATTATCATTTTGTCTTTTAAACTTGATTGCTTTTAAAAGAACATGTTTCAGTGTTTTGACATTGTTGATTTTTTCAAACCTTATTCTTATGCATAAATGTCATTGTGATGTTGACTGTTATGCAGGGCTAGTGCCTACTTTACTACTAATTATATTGATTATCATTCTAATTTATCCTACTTATGTTTTCTTCTGGTTCATGCGTATCAAATCAGACACATTTTTATTGATAGCTATTTTCTTAATCAGTTAGTGAGATGTGCCATATATCTTTCATAAGTTCCAAGTTCCATCTTCATATGCATTGGTCAATGGATTTGGGTTGTTATTTTTGCTCATTTGATGTTCAATTTGTTATCTATTCAAGTTCTATATTTTGGGAACCAATTTCTATGATAGTTTTTTGACTGATTAGTTGTAGAAAATGGTTCCTTGTTGTGTGAATTTCCAAGATTCTTGGTAATTATGTTTGAAAGTAGGTTTTATTATGATTAGCTCACTATTACCCCATCACGAATTCATAGTAATTCATGTGCATAATATTTTTAATTTAACTTCTGTGTTTTGACGTCATGAAACTTAGATTATGCTTATATTTTGTTTTGGATAGGATAAGACACATTTTTAGTAATAGCTATTTTCTTAATCAGTTAGTGAGATGTGCCATATATCTTTCATAAGTTCCCAGTTCCAGCTTCATATGCATCGGTCAATGGATTGGGCTTGTTATTTTTACTCATTTGATGTCCAATTTATTATAACCATGCTTTGCATTGGGAAATGTATCTTTTTCTTTGATCATTTTTCAAGTTCTAATATTTTGGGAACTAGTTTCTATGATATCCAACTCATTGCATAAGTCCAGAGTTAGTTGGGTGACTTTGTTTCATCCAAATCTAGAGTTAGGTGGATGACTTTATGTTAAGCCGGGTCTTTATTGGATAATCATTATTATATAAGGTAGGTAGATTTGGGAAATGTGAGAATTCATGAAAATTCCTTCTCATTTGAGTAAAATAGCAATAATCAACTACATATGGGTCAATTCAAATCGGTCCATAATTTGTTGGTCCAAGTTAGGCTAGACTCAATAAGTTTGAAATGATCAAGGAATTTGTTTTATTTTTTAGTTTGGCTTGTTATGATTTTGTTTTATTTTGTAGTTTGGGTCGATATTTCTAGCAACTTTTTGGGTGAAAAATGTGACAATTGCATTCTATCTTTCAGTCTTAAGAAAAGAGAGCGTAATTGGGTAAGATTGGATCAAAATGAATCAGTTCAGGTTGGGTGAAGTAGGATAAAATTAATTAATGTTGGATGCATCATATTGAAGTAGGATAAAATTAATTAACGTTGGATGCATCATATTTGAGTCATATACCATTATGGGTCTTTATTTGGATTGTGTCTCCCTGTAAATTAGGAAAACCTATGATTTTGCTTGGTGGAAAGGAAGAACAGGATGGTTCTGTGAGTTGAAGTGTCACACCAAATGGGTTATTGGAGATAAAGTAAGGAAAAGTATCACGCTAGATGGGTTATCTTTATCTTCATTTTCACATAGTTTTCTAGAAGTGATAGTAAAAGAGAGGATGGGAGGAGAGACATGAAAGGCAGCGGTGGAGAAGGTGCTTGAAGGAAGTGAAAAGTTATATGAACTGAAGTTTGCAAGCAATTACCTTTGGCATGAATATGATAGAGAAGATAAGAAGGATTCTATGTTGAAGAAACTAAAGAATCAACTTTCAGTGGCTAAGGCTTATTATCTTAAACTTCTAGCACAACTCAAAGTGGGCCCCTGCAATCCAATCGAAAACTTGCTCATCCTACCAAATCAAAGATATTTCGCTTGGCCTTGTGTTGTGCAGATCTATTTTCATTCCGTTCATCTTTCATTGTGCTTATATTTAGTTTATTTTCTGTATTATTTTAGCGCCTTTTGTCAAACTCTTTCCACATGAAAAATTTATATCCTTCTTTTCTCCCTCCTAATGAAGATTATTATCTGTGATTTGTTGATTGAGATCGAGCTCCAAGCATAAATATGGTTATGTGTGTTCACTATTTCCTTTAATTTGTTAAATTGTTTCTTTTTAGGTAAAAATTCCCTAGGTGGACTGCAGTAAGCAATGATGTTCTTTAAAAGTGTTTCTGTACTTTCTACAACACTTTTTTGTCATGCTGTAAGTTCTTCCTCAATTTGATTTTCACTTTTATAGTGGATCTACTATTTTTGTTTCATCTTTATATTATAATTATGTGGTGGTAATAGAGAACCCTTTCATTCTCTCTTTCACTAAAGGACAAGAAAATAAAGTATTGCGTTACAGGCTAAACAGTCTAACGTCTGCAGTTCTTTAAAATCGATTAAGATGTTGACCTCTTTCAATCTTGTAATCAGTCTTTCTCTTCTCCATTTTATAATTGCCATGTCTATACGATGTCCCTTCCTCATTTTTCTATAGTTTTTGATGAGTGATTGCTGATTGGATTCGATTTGGCATTTGACAGTAAGCTGATGTCATAGCCAGCATCCAATATTATGTACATGTGCTCTTATGTGATAAATGATTCAAATGCATAAACATAAGTACGTGGAAATATTGAAGCTGATTAAATATTTCTGACATAGTAGATCTGCTGGTTACTCTTATGTCGAATTTTGCCGATACATGAAGTTTTGTATTTCATTCTTAGTTGAGGAAGTTGAGCTTTGCTTTTGTCTTCTTGGTGTTGGCAATGGTGCTGGCAAATAAATTCTGGCTCAATTTACTTGGAAGCTAAAAAGTTAATTTACATGCTTGCAGGTTGATCGTGAACTTGGAAAAAGTTTTGCATCCAGAACTAGCATATTTAAAGCTTTATTAAATTATCCTTTCAATGGATTTATGTTCAGGACATTTACAACTTCTCATGGGTCAGAAGATCGACAGAATACTGATCTTGTTCCTGATACGTTGGTTGATTTATTTGGGCGGATGCACTCTTACTTGAGAATTTCTTTGACAGAACGTTGCAATTTACGTTGTCAGTACTGTATGCCAGCTGAGGGTGTAGAGCTTACTTCTAGCCCTCAACTATTGTCACAGAATGAGATAATTCGTTTAGCCAATATTTTTGTTACTTCTGGGGTGGATAAAATTCGTTTGACAGGTGGGGAGCCAACAATTAGGAAAGATATAGAAGAGATATGTTTACAGCTGTCTAATTTGAAGGGACTCAAGACGTTGGCCATGACTACCAATGGTATTACCCTGTTTAGAAAACTTCCAAAACTCAAAGAATGTGGGCTTACGGCTGTAAATATCAGCTTGGATACATTGGTTCCAGCCAAGTTTGAACTCATGACCAGGAGGAAAGGACATGAAAGGGTTATGGAGTCAATCAATGCTGCCATAAGCTGTGGTTTCAATCCTGTGAAGGTATGTTCGTTAAAATTCCTTGTTGAATGGTGATTCTTTTATGTTTTCTTATTTGTTCTTTTTTTTGAAAGGCTTTTATTGATACTAAACTCAGAGTCTTCTCAATTTGTGCATATGCTGGCTGCTATTAGGTCAACTGTGTTGTAATCCGTGGGTTTAATGATGATGAGCTCTGTGATTTCGTAGAGTTGACTCGTGATAGACCAATCAATGTACGGTTTATTGAGTTCATGCCTTTCGATGGAAATGTCTGGAATTTTAGGAAGCTTGTTCCTTTCTCGGAAATGTGGGATAGAGTGGTAAGTTAGAAGTCTGTCGATCTTTTATAGAAATTCCTAAATGCTTTCTCCTAACTTTTGTTATCGATTTAACCAGACAAAGCAATTTAAAGAGCTTAAGAGGATGCAGGATCATCCAACAGATACAGCGAAGAACTTCATGATAGATGGGCATGTTGGGACTGTTTCTTTTATCACGTCAATGACTCAGCATTTTTGTGCGGGTTGCAATAGATTGCGACTTTTAGCTGATGGAAACTTTAAAGTCTGCCTCTTTGGTCCTTCAGAGGTAAAACATCTGCATATCTATTATATTGTGACTACTTGTATAAATAGGGTGAAAATCAATGTTAGATGCTAAACTTACTACCGAATGTCAATTATTATTGCTTCAGTTGCCTTCGTCTGTGTTTCCATATCTTATGAACTTCCATTATCTTTATCCTGACTATTTGCTATTTAACATTTCAAGAGTCTTTTATAGAATTGGTAATAGAAGAGTAAATCCTCTTATTCTTTGCTCATGATGAAATATAATAATTCCATATAGGGAGGAAGGTTGTTGATTTATAACTGATAGTTGCATCCTTTTCCATTTTGCATCTTTGAGTGATTGTACAGTCATATTGATGGATATGTTTTATTCTTGAAGAATACTAGGATCTTGTTTGAGGAAACAAAAATTCTTTATAGCCTGTTGTCTAAGATTTTCCAAACTTTTCATTCTTTTGGGTTGGTATATCACTTTTCACCAGGTTTTTATAGTTTGAAGTCATAATTCTCTAAATTTCAACAAACCATTATGCCTTGTGGTAAAACAGGATATCTACTTAATATTATGTCTCGAATAAGGGGAGTGCTTTAACTTTTTCCAGTTTATATCTTTTTTCCTTTTTTTTGGTTTGTGATTTTTACTTATGTTTTCCTTTTGCAGGTTAGCTTAAGAGATCCACTTCGTCATGGCGCTGATGACAATGAGCTTAGAGAAATAATTGGGGCTGCAGTATGCTATTTTATATTTGCTCAAACTTATTTTATCCATTCTTGATTGTTCTCAAACCCCTTTGTTTTTAAAGACTTCTTTCTGACTGTCTTCATAATGATATCTGCATAATGGATATTTTCTTTGTTCCATACTCTTCATCTGGGGCATGTTTAGGTTATCCTGTCAAAGAAAAAAATATCATCCCTCAGATTTTTGTCTTTGATTTTGATTAGAAGGCTACTTGCATGTTTCTCAAGCAATCAGATGTGTTTAGACAGTCATTGCAAACAATTTGCCTAGAGGAATGCAACACATGTATACTTTCTGTATCAGGGCTGTGGGTTCATTGTTGGAAGATCACTCACTGCCTTTGGCTCCCATATTTTTGAGCCTTGCAACTTTTGCATATTTGCTACATGGCTTAATAATCTCTTTATAACTTCAGGTCAAAAGGAAGAAAGCTTCACATGCTGGAATGTTTGAGATAGCAAAAACGGGAAATAGACCTATGATACATATTGGTGGCTAATCATTGGTATGATACACGTTACCCTGTTGTGTGATATGTAGAATATGAACAGTATAATGAAACCTTTTGTTTCACATATTTAAATTTGTCAACAGCAGGCTCTTTTACTTATGATTATAATGCATTGCTATATTGAGATCAAACATAAAAGGAGATACATTTACTTCGATATCTTTCACTTAAATCAACAACATGATCCGTAGCAAGTTAGGAGCATGTTTACTTGGCTCAACTTTTACTTGTTTGCTGAAGACTTTTTAAAGTCAGTAATCTTAATCGCTGGTTTTTGGTTTTTGGTTTTTGGCTGACGATGAGAATGGAGTAATGGCAGTCCTTCGTGGTGACTTTTTATATAGTCTCCAGAAATTTCTACCTTTGAATTAACGTTATGTTGCTACTTGAATCTTCAGTAAAATGTGTTTGTTCTTTTAAGGGCCCACTTTAGTTATTTCCTACCCTTCATTCAGTGGCTTAATGGAAGAGAGTGAATGGTTATGTGGCAACTGATGTTTAGCCATGAATGTAGGGATGATTACAGGAAATATAGCTGGAAAACCTGAAAGTGGTTCCATGAACGGCTTCTTTGTAGGGTGCACTTTTCTGATCTCGAAAATTTGACATCATAACTTTGTGAGATTCATTAGTACGAACTTAAAGCAATGAGGATAACAGCTCTATTGCTTGTTGATCATAATAGTTCTACAGCTTAACAAAGTGAAAATTTGAGGTCAAACCGCCTATTTTTTAGTATTGAATATAAATATATTCATTGAGAATTGCCAAGGTCCGAGGACAACAGTATGGATACGTAGGTTTAACCGGAAGAAATGTGTTGGTGATTACGCGTTGACATTTCTGATTTTTGGTTTTGGATGCTGGCATAGAGCAACTCCATCTGGTGTTCTTAAAGTTGCGTGTATACGTCGCTGACTATGAATTGTCTTCGACCCATTTCTTTCTCTATCGAGATGGGAATAGACGCTGTTCTATTAATAATTTGATGATTTACTGTCGCCACAGCCAGGGAGAGAGAGACTGAAAATAAATTTATTGTGGCAAACTTATCAAGATTTTCCTGTTTTGTATATTATGATTGTATAATAAATTGTAAAGGTTATCTACGCATGTTGAAATCACAGTTTACATCCCTAAGTAGACTTGGCGGTGATGTGGTGCATTTGTTTGAGAATAATATTAAATACGGACGTATTTCACCGCATTAGATTCGATTTTATTTTTATCGTAATAAATTTTATTCATTTAAATCATAATTAGTCCTAGTAAAATTTTAGATACAGAATTATTCGTGATATGGTTTAATTAGCTTCTATTGATGATAATATGAGTTTTTAGCATATTTTATTTTGGTCAATTAGGGTTAGCTAGGATGTGTTAATTTTGAAAAATTGGGTGAATGTTCAAAAAAGGAAACGAAAATTTTTTAATTTGACGCATACATTGTAGGGTTCGATTTTGGAGGGAAAACTTAGAGGAATTTTGTGGAATTAATAAAAAAGAGACCAAAGAAATATTGGCATATTCTTGTATAAATTCCTGCCGTGAAACAATGGGGTGTAAACAATTTTACAGAACTCCTAAAAGAGCAAGCTTGAGGGCATCAGGGATCACTGACTTAACCATCCATCTCTGTTTTTTTTTTTTTTCTTTAGCTATCATGTCGATAATTAATGCTATATAAACTACAGCAACACACTCACTCCATTAGTAATTCCACAAATATTGCCCACTGATAAATCACGAAGATCAACTCGAGTTTAGATTATGGCTTAAAGCTTGCAGTAGTGGTTATCACTGTTATTTATTTGCTTCCCATTATCCAATAATCGTTGGCGATTATTTGTGCCAACTTGCTGTTGCGAGCATGGTAAAGGATGGAGGCCTAAGGGCCAGGAGGTAGCCCAAGAATTCAGTCTGGCACAAAGATTATGTTATGGGGTAAAGAGTCAGCAGCAGTGGGATATTTGAATGTAAAATTAAATAAAGAAACAAACATCGAAAAGTTGGTTATGTAGGACAGCCAATGATTGGCTGGTATGATTTGAGGAAACCTTTATTCTGACATATACATATGAATGGTGCAATGGTGGGACAAGAAGAAATTCTCCTTCACCCTAAGGCGTAGGTGAGTTAGTAGGGGGTTCTCTAGGCTTAAATGAGGTCACGGGTTCGAACTACCATCATGTATGCAGTTGTTTAAAACTTGGAGCCAGAATTTTGCCTCCCGCAAGAGGTCTACCTGGCTCGAGCGGAAATTAGTCTGGATATGAATGGCTTAAAGATACCTCTTCATAGTTGAGACCCTCCTAGGATAGCTCGTGGGAAACAAAAAAAAAAAAGAAATTCTCCTTTCTATATTTTTCTCTCTCCCTCCCTTTCTCCGATATCTATTCTCTATTCTTATATGATATTTCTGCAACATTCTTTTATTATGATATCCCTCTTCTATCATTGGTGATTTCATTAAGTTCTCTCCATGCCTCCCAAACCACGAAAAGGGTTGGAAGAGGCCATCCACGAACTGACCGAATCATTTGCTGTCTAGTTTCAAAAGTTGCATGCACCCCCTAAATCCAAGCCAGAGTCCAAAATGCAACGACGATTTGCTCAAAAGTACGCCCATCCTTTGGAGCTGAAAATGTTCCGAAGAACAGGAAAACGATTCAATTCGATCTTTGGTCGACGAGACTGTGGGTCCAAGCGATCCGCGCCGTCCCCTTGGTATGGTTGTCGCTGCGTCTGTATAAGTAGGTATTTGTCGGGTAAATTGTCGGGTGCGATCATACCAGCACTAATGCACCGGATCTCATCAGAACTTCGAAGTTAAATATGCTTGGGCAAGAGTAGTACTAGGATGGGTAACCTCTTGGGAAGTCCTCGTGTTGCACCCCTCACTCACATCTTTTTTCTCCTTCCGACGAGTCCTTTTGACGTATAAGAGTGTGAGCGCTATCGTGAGATACGCTTGTAATATACCAGCTGAGATTGGGTGGCACAGAATGGGAGGAAGGAAGAAGAAGAAGGTTAGCCGAAGAAGAAGATTGAGCAGAGAGGGAGAGTGTATAGAGGATAAGAGATATTGTATTGATTTTTCAGTTATATCCTCCTCGACAACTGTAGCAACATATAACCTCATGTCTGTTTGTTGTAACCAAATACTAGAAAATAATAAAATGAAAAACAATTTATGCTAGCACAGCACATTGTCTGATATTATTTAGTGGGCCTTTAGCCTTGTAGTAGGTCCTCTAAGTTCAAACCATGTTGGGTCATAACACTCCATGCCTCTTAAAAGAACCCTTGACCTCAAGGGTTAAAATCTAGGAACTGGCTTCAGATATATCGAGGATCCTCCCACGTGGCCTCCTCTGCTTCACGATCCTTCCACCGCATAAGCCACTTCAAGCCATCTGGGTTACCGCGGGTGACGAATCGCTTCTCTATCACAGCTTCAGGTCGGTCTATGGTTGGTGTTGCTCTGTCCTCAACTGGTTCGCTGGACGGTGTTGTTCCCAACCCCAACGCCCTCTTTAGCAGCGAACGTGAATCACTGGATGGATCCGACTCCCTGCTGGTAGATCCAACATATACGCGACTGCTCCAACCTTCTTCTTTATCTGGTAAGGCCCGTAGTATTTAGCGCTCAACTTATGATTTTTTCGTTTATTCACAGAGCTCTGACGGTAAGGTTTCAATTTTAAATAGACTGGATCTCCTTCTTCAAAGGTTCGTTCGTTCGGTCCTCCCTTTATCTGCCTAAGCCTTCATCCTATCCTTGGCCCCGAGAAGTTGCAGCTTTAGTGAGGAAAGCATGTGTTGACGGTCATCCAGGTAACGATTGACACTTTCCACAGGCGAGGGTAACTCGAAGGCCGCCGCTTGTGGTGGCGGAGGGTATCCATACAGAGCTTGGAATGGCGAGGTCTGAATGGTGTTATGAAAGTTGGTGTTGTACCACCATTCGGCTAAGTGAAGCCATCTGTGCCACTTCTCGGGGTGCTGGTGGGTCATACACCTCAGGTAAGTTTCCAGACACTGATTTACTCTTTCTGTCTGCCCGTCTGTTTGTGGGTGGTATGATGAGCTCATTTTGAGCTGTGTACCCATGTTTTTAAACAATTCCTTCCAAAATAGGCTAGAAAATACCTTATCCCTATCTGAAATAATTGACTCAGGGGTTCCATATAGTTTATACACCCCTTGCATGTATAATTTCGCCACATCTGAAGCTGTGAAAGGGTGAGATAGGGCTAGGAAGTGTGCATACTTCGTATAAGTGTCTACCACCACCATAATTACATTCTTCCCTTCAGAGTTCAGTAGTCCTTCTATAAAATCCATAGATATCTGCCTCCAAGCTCCTTCTAGTACTGGCATAGGCTGCAATAACCCAGGGTAGGGGACATTTTCATGCTTACACTTCTGACAAGTTTCACATGCTTGGATGCAAACCTTCAGCTAATTCTTCATGCCTGGCCAGTAGAATAGTTGTTTGAGCCTGTGATAAGTGGCCCTGAATCATGAGTGTCCACCTGTGGAGGATGAGTGAACTTCCTGTAATATTGTATCCCTAAGGTTACCTGTAGCTCCCACATACAATCTTCCTTTGTACCTTAGAACTCCTCCTTTGAAACTGTAGGGAACAGTCCCTGAGGTGTCTTGTAGGGCCACTAAAACAGCCTGTTGAGCTTCAGCATCCCCTTCATAACTTTCCACTAATTGTTTTACCCATTCTGGTTGAGTAGTAGTTAAGGCATGAAATTCTGCTTCTTCTAGTTCAAACTTGCGTGACAGAGTATCTACTGCTTTGTTCTCCTGCCCTTTTCTGTAGTGGATGGTGTAATCAAGTCCTATGAGTTTAGTTAAACTCTTGTTCTGCATCTGAGTTTGAATCCTTTGTTGTAGAAGATACTTTAGGCTGTAATGGACTGTTTTAATAATGAAGGATGTGGCCTCTAGATAATGTCTCCATTTGTCTACAGCTGAAGTGATGGCCAATAATTCTTTCTCATAAACTGATAGGTTCTGATTCCTAGGACAAAGAGCCTTGCTGAAGTAAGTAATAGGTCTCTTCCCTTGCATGAGTACTGCTCCAATTCCACAATTGCTGGCATTCGTTTCCAAGATGAATGGTTCTTAGAAATTTAGGAGGGCTAGCACTGGATCTGATGTCATAGCCTCCTTCAATTGTTGAAAGGCTTGCTCTGCTTCCTGTCCCCAATGAAATTGGTCCTTCTTGAGTAGTGCTGTTAGAGGTTTACTAATCCACCCATAATTCCTAATGAACTTCCTATAGTAACCAGTGAGACCAAGCAAACCCCTTAAGGCTTTGACAGTAGTGGGTGTTGGCTAATCCAACATGGCCTGAATCTTTGAGGGATCAGTAGCTACTCCATTCCCTGATATAATGTGCCCTAAATACTCCACCTTGTCTACACCAAAAGCACATTTCCTCTTTTTGGCAAATAGTTGTTGTTGTCTCAAGATTTGTAACACAATCCGTAAGTGTTTCTTATGAGTTACAAGGTCTGGACTATATACTAGGATATCATCAAAGAAAACAAGAACAAATTTGCGTAGGTAAGTTGCAAATACCTGG
>JANIHZ010000008.1:67303996-67319011 GCA_027478365.1 Erythroxylum rufum | reverse complement strand
AAATAACAAAAATTTTACCCAAAATTAATAAAAATTATTAAATGATATATTTAATTTAAGATATATTATTTAAAATAGCTAAAATTTTATAAGAAAGAATACATTGTTTTGAAATTTAAATATAAAGAGCAAATATAAATTATAATTTTATTTAATAATTATAATTTTTTGCACATTTAAAATAATAAATTAAATCTTTAGTGAATTTTTATTTTTAAAAATAGTTGTAGCGTTTCTTATATGTAGAAAAACAAAACAAAATTGAGGAATTTCATTAAAGAAAAGAAAACTCAAAGTTACCGTTAGCTTCATCTAAGAAGATTTCCGAAGGAAGAGCGGTAAAAGGGGGAATTTCATTAAAGAAAAGAAAACTCAGAAGTTACCGTTAGCTTCATGTAGAAGATTTCAGAAGCAAGAGCGGTTATAAGGGAGGGAGCGGGAAGAGGGAGGGAGGGAAAATATTCCGAGCGGGAAGAGGGAGGGAAGGAGCGAGAAAATATTCCGAGCGGGAAGAAGGAGCGTGCAAGCACTGGCAGTGGCTAAAACAAGTGAATACAGTGTTATGAGATAATCTATGCACTGCTATGCTACGGCTCGTGTGTGCGTAATGGAGTTCACAGCAAGAAGCTATGCTACGGGAAGAAGGAGCGTGATTTATGGAGTTCACGGCAATCAAAGCTATGCTATGGCTGCAGTAATGCCACCAGTACCTTTCCATGTAATCTTCTGAATATACGCAATTTGCTTTAAGTCTCTCTGTTTATTGTCTTGATTGTTTTTGAGTTTCTGAACTGCA
Source organism: Erythroxylum rufum (assembly GCA_027478365.1). NCBI lineage: Eukaryota > Viridiplantae > Streptophyta > Magnoliopsida > Malpighiales > Erythroxylaceae > Erythroxylum > Erythroxylum rufum. The sequence continues at coordinate 67,318,215 of JANIHZ010000008.1, read as the reverse complement.
TACAATACCATTCACGGCTTTAGTATTTAGACTATGGATCTTCATTTCAATGGTTTTAGGTTTTACTTTGTAGTCTTTTTGGTAGTTGATCTGAATGAGTTCTACTTACCTTTTACTATCTTCTTCTTTCCTATTAAACAACAATTATTAATAAATTAGTAATACAATTATTAGATTTACTAAGGAAACAGAGCGATTGTTGCTTAGCTGGTGTACTACACTATCGTTTTCTATACTAGTCTTGTCCTTACTGATTAGCTTGCTGTTTGGTAGGGAGAATAATAATGAGCTGAGATGATCTCATTTAGCTACGGTGTCACGGAAGAAACAAGAACAATTCATTTATACCTTTTTCCTTTTCTTGGGTGTATCAAACTCGACAATTGAATTTTGTTCAGGTGCTTTGGGTTTCTTTAATTTTACGGCCTTCACCGAAAGGAAAAGCTTGTACTTCATAGAATTGCTTTAATATTCTGCTAATATTATTGCTCTGTTAAAATGTTTTGAGAGGTGGATTCCGTTGCGTTACAGCTGCTGATGTAAGAACACCTCCTAATAGGTACCTGTTGATTGCTACAAGTGGAGGACTGAATCAACAAAGAACAGGGGTGAATTTCTTAACCTGGACAATCTTATCAGCCTAACTTTTTGTTCTATTCTAAACCCATTTAGCATTAAAGCTGCTCTTAATTGTTGAAAATGCAATTTGACTATTGTGTCACTGATGAAATAACTTGAGATTTAATTGGATTTTAATCGTCCTATAAATGTTGACGCGCAGATAATAGATGCTGTTGTTGCCGCTTATATTTTGAATTCTACTCTAGTTGTTCCGAAGCTGGATCAAAAGTCTTTCTGGAAAGATGCGAGGTATGGCTTTTTTCTTGGTTATGTTATGGCTTTTCAGGAAACTACACAGCACTGATATGTGATCTGGGTCTTCGGTGCAGCAATTTTTCTGAAATCTTTGATGTTGACTGTTTCATATCATTTCTTTTGAGAGATGTTAAAATCATCAAACAGCTCCCAAGTAAACGTGAGAAAGTCTTGACTCCGCAGAGCATGCGTGTTCCAAGGAAGTGTACACCCAGATGTTATCAGAATAGAATCTTGCCTGTCCTTAACAAGAAGCACGTGAGTTTGGAAATTTTTGCCAACAGATAATTTTATCGTACTTAAGAAAAGCTTTACAAAATCTTATGCACTTAGATTTTTCTCCCTGTTTGATTTTGTTGCCAATAAATGAAGTGTCGTTTTCTTATAGCACTTCTCGTAATCCCTTGAATTCCTGGAAGGTTAACCTAATCTTACAGTATTACATCCATTTAGATGTTAGTGCTATCTGCTTGTTATAGTCTTATAGAAACTAGCTACCATAAATTTAGCTTACGCCAACTCGATCCTCCATAGATTTAGGATCTACGGATGCCAGAGAGGAAGTTTGGAAGTCCAGTTACCCAGCGCTTCTGGTTGAATTCCTAGTGGATGTGGCCAAACCTTCTCTGTGAAAGAAAAATCTAGTGAAAGAGGACATGATAGACAAGGAAGAATGTCTAGATGTAAGGGCAGATATATATATAGCGTAAATTGTCCCATGAATTTTGTTGGGAATTATTCTTTTTCTTTTTGAATTATATTTTGATAATTTCATAATTGACACCTCTTTTTGTTCGGGGTTTTTCCTGGATGTTTCTTTACCTTATGCATTCTTGTATATTTAAAGAAAAATAGCTGAGTTTTCTCGTGTCGTAGGCCGTTCAGCTTGGGAAGTTTGATTACAGACTCTCAAATAGGTTTGATTCAGATTTACAGAAGCTGAGATGTAGAGTAAATTATCATGCCTTAAAGTTCACTGATCCTATTCTGGAACTGGGCAAAAAGTTGGTTGCGAGAATGAGAACAAAAGCGAGCACTTTATTGCTCTTCACTTGAGGTAACCTCCTCTCACTTTCATTTAGTACTTGTGGTTAATTTGTTAATATAGATTGTTGAAATTGTATATACATTTAAACTTTGAAAGAGAAAATTCAGCAGTCTTAAGCGGTGATATTAAAATAATCATACGAGTTCTTGAACCTAATTGATGCGTTTAAAATCATCATATAGGTTTGAACCTGATAGGCCTGCGTTCTTTGGATGCTACTACGGTGGAGGAGACAAAGAAAGGGCAGAACTAGGTGCAATTCGGGGGAGGTGGAAAAGTTTACATGTGAGGCCCCAGCAGAGAACATCGTGCATATTAAACGAAACGGTTCAGGAAAAACGATTGAGCTGATTTTTATTTCGGTGTGAAATGCAGGCAAGAAATCCTGAGATAGAACGGAGGCACGGACGATGCCCACTTACACTAGAGGAAGTAGGTCTTATGATGAGGACATGGGTTATGGAAGTAACGTTCATGTTTATGTTGCTTCAGGGGAAGTATACGGAGGTGAGGAGACATTAGCTCCACTCAAAGCTCTGTTTCCCAATCTTCAATCGAAAGAGACTTTGGCTTGCAAGGAGGAGCTGGCAGCAATTTCATCATTTTCCTCTCGCATGACTACGTTGGACTTCATTGTTTGTGATAAAAGCGATGTTTTCGTTAGTACCAACAATGGAAACATGGCCAGAATGTTAGCGGGAAGAAGGTATGCTCATAATTCTTCTATGCTTTCAATATATTAAGATTCTTACTAGATGGAAATTCATTTTTGCGTTTTAAAAACTATCAATTATTCTTATTTTCTACCTATATCACATAACTTACAGTTTGTCGCAGAACATCACTCCGTTGACAGTGACAATGGTTAGATTTGGTGGATTTGTTAGATATTATACGAAGATAACCAATTTTTGTCCTCCTTGGCAAATAAATATTGATTCTAAAATAATTGCATTCCTTAAAGCATATAATATTGGGATTTATTTTTAAGCTTACAATTAAAAAGTTAGAGTATTAAGATTTAGGTTTTATAGTATAGGTCTTAGGATTTAGATATTAGAATTTAGGATATAGGATATAGGATATCGGATATAGCATATATGACATAGGATATATGATATAAGATATAGTATTTAGGATTAAAGTTTAAGGTTTAAGTTTAGGATGTAGGTTGAAGGTTATAGGCTTTAGGTATCAATATTTAGGACCATGGTCTAGGTTTTAGGGTTTGGTGTTTAGATTTTAGAGTATAAGTTTAAAGTATTAGGTTTAGGTTTGAGGATTTATGATATAATATTTAGTATTTAAGTTTAAGTTTAAGGTTTAGGATTTAGTTGCATTTGTTAAGTTTACCTTTTATAACATGCATATTTAGTATTTAAGTTTAAGTTTAGGGTTAAGGATTTATTTGTATTTGTTAAGTTTACCTTTTATAAAGCATGTTGCAAAAAATATTTTAGTATGATTATGTGCTTTCTTTACTAATTAATATCTTTTACCTTTTTTGTCACAACACATCCTTATATTTGGTATAATTTCTTATTTTTGAAGTTGATAAATTTTAATTTCTTTTTTGATTTATCAATACGGAGCACAACTGGAGGTGCTGTAAGAAGAATTGGTTTCTACCAGCGTCTAGCAATAGCCATCTTAGAAAAATGTACTCCAACAACTTTAAGGCTTTTGGTAAGTGTAATTATAGCATTTTACTGCACACAGAACATTTGCTTTAACATTGTAATTATTTATACAAACCTTTTATTGCAGAAGATGACTCTGTTGATGATGACAATGATTCGATTTGGTGGATTTAATAGAGACGATATAAAGGTAGCCATTTTTTTGTCTTTCTTGGTAAAGAAATATTAGCTCTTAGATAATTACATTCCTTAAAGCATGTACTATTAGGATTTTATTTTTAAGTTTAAGAAATTAGAGTACTAAGATTTAGGATTTATAGTTTAGGTCTTAGGATTTAGGACTCAGGATATAGGATATATGATATAGTATTTAGGATTAAAATTTAAGGTTTAGGTTTAGGATGTAGGTTGAAGGTTATAGGCTTTAGGTATCAGTATTTAGGACCATGGTCCAGGTTTTAGGGTTTGGTATTTAGATTTCAAAGTATAGGTTTTAAGTTTTAGGTTTAGGTTTGAGGATTTAGGATATAATGTTTAGTATTTAAGTTTATGTTTAAGGTTTAGGATTTAGTTGTATTTGTTAACTTTACCTTTAATAAAGCATGTTGCAAATAATATTTTAGGATGATTATGTGTTTTCTTGACTAATTAATATCTTTTACCCTTTTTGTCATAATGCATGATTATACTTGGTTTAATTTATAAATTTTGAAGTTGATAAATTTTGATTTCTTTTTGGATTTGTAAATACGGAGCACAACTGGAGGTGCTGTAAGAGGAATTGGTTTCTACCAGTGTTTAGCAATAGCCATCTTTGAAAAAAGTATTCCAACAACTTTAAGGCTTTTGGTAAGTGTAAATATAGCATTTTACTGCACACGGAACCTTTGCTTCAGTACTTTAATTATTTATACCTACCTTTTATTGCAGAAGATGACTCCGTTGATGATGACAATGGTTCGATTTGGTGGATTTGATAAAGACGACATAAAGGTAACCATTTTTTGTCTTTCTTTGTAAAGAAATATTAACTCTTAGATAATTACATTCCTTAAGGCATGTACTATTAGGAATTATGATTAAAAAATTAGAGTATTAAGATTTAGGATTTATAGTTTAGGTCTTAAGATTTAGATATTATGATTTAGGACTTAGGATATAAGATATATGATATAGTATTTAGGATTAAAGTTTAAGGTTTAAATTGAGGATGTAGGTTGAAGGTTATAGCTTTAGGTATCAGTATTTAGGACCATGGTCTAGGTTTTAGGGTTTGGTGTTTAGATTTTAGAGAATAAGTTTAAGGTTTTAGGTTTAGGTTTGAGGATTTAGGGTATAATGTTTAATATTTAAGTTTAATTTTAAGGTTTAGGGTTTAGTTTACCTTTTATAAAGCATGTTGCAAATAATATTTTAGTATGATTATATGCTTTCTTTACGAATTAATATCTTTTATCTTTTTGTTAATAATGCATGCTTATACTTGGTATAATTTCTAATTTTTGAAGTTGATAAATTTTGATTTCTTTTTTGATTGTCAATACGAAGCACAACTGGAGTTGCTATAAGAGAAATTGGTTTCTACCAGCGTTTAGCAATAGCCATCTTTGAAAAATGCATTCCAATAACTTCGAGGCTTTTGGTAAGTGTAATTATAGCATTTTACCGCGCACAGAACCTTTGCTTCAACAATGTAATTATTTATACCTACCTTTTGTTGCAGAAGATGACTCCGTTGATGATGTCAATGGTTCGATTTGGTGGATTTGTTAGAGATGATATAAAGGTAACCATTTTTTGTCTTTCTTGGTAAAGAAATATTAACTCTTAGATAATTACATTCCTTAAAGCATGTACTATTAGGATTTTGTTTTTAAGTTTAAGATTGTGAAATTAGAGTATTAAGATTTAGGATTTATAGTTTAGGTCTTAAGATTTAGATATTAGGATTTAGGACTTAGGATATAAGATATAGGATATATGATTTAGTATTTAGGATTAAAACTTAAAGTTTAGGTTTAGAATGTAGGTTGAAGGTTATAGGCTTTAGGTATCAGTATTTAGGACAATGGTCCAGGTTTTAGGGTTTAGTGTTTAGATTTTAGAGTATAGGTTTTAGGTTTTAGGTTTCGGTTTGAGGATTTAGGATATAATGTTTAGTATTTAAGTTTAAAATTTAGGTTTAGGATTTAGTTGTATTTGTTAAGTTTAACTTTTATAAAGCATGTTGCAAATAATATTTTAGTATGATTATGTGCTTTCTTTACGAATTAATATCTTTTTTGTCATAATGCATGCTTATACTTAGTATAATTTCTAATTTTTGAAGTTGATAAATTTTGATTTCTTTTTTGATTTGTCAATACAGAGCACAACTGGAGGTGCTGTAAGTGTAATTGGTTTCTACCAGCGTTTAGCAATAGCCATCTTTGAAAAATGTATTCCAATAACTTCAAGGCTTTTGGTAAGTGTAATTATAGCATTTTACCGCACATAACCTTTACTTCCACACTGTAATTATTTATACCTACCTTTTATTGCAGAATATGACTTCGTTCATGACGACAATGGTTCGATTTGGTGGATTTGATAGAGACGATATAAAGGTAACCATTTTTTATGTTTCTTGGTAAAGAAATATTAACTCTTAGATAATTACAGTCCTTAAAACATGAACTATTAAGATTTAATTTTAAGTTTAAGATTAAAAAATTAGAGTATTAAGACTTAGGATTTATAGTTTAGGTCTTAGGATTTAGATATTAGGATTTAGGACTTAGGACTTAGGATATATGATATATGATATATGATATAGTATTTAGAATTAAAGTTTAAGGTTTAGGTTTAGGATGTAGGTTGAAGGTTATAGGCTTTAGGTATCAGTATTTAGGGCCATGGTCCAGGTTTTAGGGTTTGGGGTTTAGATTTTAGAGTATAGGTTTTAGGTTTTAGGTTTTAGGTTTAGGTTTAAGGATTTAGGATATGATGTTTAGTAGTTAAGTTTAAGTTTAAGTAATAAGATTTAGTTGTATTTGTTAAGTTTACCTTTTGTAAAGCATGTTGCAAATAATATTTTAGTATGATTATGTGCTTTCTTTACTAATTAATATCTTTTACCTTTTCTGTCATAATGCATGCTTATAATTGGTATAATTTGTAATTTTTGAAGTTGATAAATTTTGATTTTTTTTTATTTTTCAATACGGAGCACAACTAGAGGTGCTGTAAGAGGAATTGGTTTCTGCCAACGTCTTGCAATAGCCATCTTTGAAAAATGTATTCCAACAAGTTCAAGGCTTTTGGTAAGTGTAATTACAGCATTTTACTGCACATAGAACTTTTGCTTCAACATTGTAATTATTTATAGCTACCTTTTATTGCAGAATATGACTCCGTTGATGATGACAATGGTTCGATTTGGTGGGTTTTATAGAGACGATATAAAGACCATTTTTTGTGTTTCTTGGTAAAGAAATATTAACTCTTAGATAATTACATTCCTTAAAGCATGATCTGCTAGGATTTTTTTTTAAGTTTAAGATTAAAAAATTAGATTGTTAAGATTTAGGATTTACAGTTTAGGTCTTAGGATTTAGATATTGGGACTTAGGACTTAGGATATAGGGTATATGATATGGTATTTAGGATTAAAGTTTAAGGTTTAGGTTTAGGATGTAGGTTGAAGGTTATAGGCTTTAGGTATCAGTATTTAAGACTATGGTCCAGGTTTTAGCGTTTGGTGTTTAGAGTTTAGAGTATAGGTTTAAGGTTTTCAGTTTAGATTTGAGGATTTAGGATATAATGTTTAGTATTTAAGTTTAAGTTTAGGGTTTAGGATTTAGTTGTATTTGTTAAGTTTACCTTTTATAAAGCATGTTGCGAATAATATTTTAGTATGATTATGTGCTTTCTTTGCTAATTAATATCTTTTACCTTTTTTGTCATAATGCATGCATATACTTGGTATAATTTCTAATTTTTGAAGTTGATAAATTTTGATTTCTTTTTTGATTTGTCAATATGGATCACAACTGGAGTTTCTGTAAAAAGAATTGGTTTCTACCAACGTCTAGCAATAGCCATCTTTGAAAAATGTATTCCAACAACCTCAAGGCTTTTTGTAAGTGTAATTATGGCTTTTTACCGAACACAGAACCTTTGCTTCGACTTTGTAATTATTTATGCCTAACTTTTATTGCAGAAGATGACTACGTTGATGAAGGCAATGGTTCGATTTGGTGGATTTGATAGAGACGATATAAAGGTAACCACTTCTTATCTTTCTTGGTAAAGAAATATTAACTCTTAGATAATTACATTCCTTAAAGCATGTACTATTAAGATTTTATTTTTAAGTTTAAGAAATTAGAGTATTAAGATTTAGGATTTATAGTTTTCGTCTTAGGATTTAGGACTGAGGATATAGGATATATGATATAGTACTTAGGATTAAAGTTTAAGGTTTAGGTTTAGGATGTAGGTTGAAGGTTATGGGCGTTAGGTATCAGTATTTAGGACCATGGTCTAGGTTTTACGGTTTGGTGTTTAGATTTCAGAGTATAGGTATCAGTATTTAGGACCATGTAGGATCTAATGTTTAGTATTTAAGTTTAAGTTTAATGTTTAAGATTTAGTTGTATTTGCTAAGTTTAACTTTCATAAAGCTTGTTGCAAATAATATTTTAGTATGATTATGTGCTTTCTTTAGTAATAAATATCTTTTTCCTTTTTTGTCATAATGCATTCTTATACTTGGTATAATTTCTAATTTGTAAAGTTGATAAATTTTGATCTCTTTTTTGATTTGTCAATACGAAGCACAACTAGAGGTGTTGTGAGAGGAATTGGCTTCTACCAGCGTCTAGCAATAGCCATATTTGAAAACTGTATTCCAACAACTTCAAGGCTTTTGGTAAGTGTAATTATAGCATTTTATCGCACACAGAACCTTTGCTTCAATACTTTAATTATTTATACCTACCTGATATTGCAGAAGATGGCTCCATTGATGATGACAATGGTTCGATTTGGGGGATTTGATAGGGACGATATAAATGTAACCATTTTTTGTACAATGATGACAATGGTTCCTTAAAGCATGTGCAATTAGGATTTATTTTTATGTTTAAGATTAAAAAATTAGAGTATTAAAATTTAGGATTTATAGTTTAGGTCCTAGGATTTAGTACTTAGGATATATGATATATTATATAGTATTTAGGATTAAAGTTTAAGGTTTAGGTTTAGGATGTAGGTTGAAGGTTATAGGCTTTAGGTATCACTATTTAGGACCATGGTCCAGGTTTTAGGGTTTGGTGTTTAGATTTTAGATTATAGGTTTTAAATTTTAGGTTTAGGTTTGAGGATTTAGGATATAATTTTTTAGTATTTAAGTTTAAGTTTAAGGCTTCGGATTTCATTGTATTTGTTAAGTTTACCCTTTATAAAGCATGTTGCAAATAATATTTTATTATGATTATGCGCTTTCTTTACTATTTAATATCTTTTACCTTTCTTGTCATAATGCATGCTTATACTTGGTATAATCTCTAACTTTTGAAGTTGATATATTTTGATTCCTTTTTTGATTTGTCAATACGGAGCACAACTAGAGGTGCTGTAAGAGGAATTGGTTTCTACCAGTGCCTAGCAGTAGCTATCTTTGAAAAATGTAATCCAACAACTTCAAGGCTTTTGCTAAATGTAATTATAGTATTTTACTGCAAACAGAACCTTTGCTTTAACATTGTAATTATTTATGCTTGCCTTTTATCGTAGACGATCACTCCGTTGACGATGACAATGGCTAGATTTGGTGGATTTGATAAAGATAAATGGAGGTGTTGTAATCTCTAATTTTTGTCATAATGCATGCTTATACTTGGTATAATCTCTAATTTTTGAAGTTGATAAATTGATTTTTTTTTGTTTTGTCAATACGGAGCACAACTGGAGGTGTTGTTAGAGGAATTGGATTCTACCAGCGCCTAGCAGTAGCTATCTTTGAAAAATGAAATCCAACAACTTCAAGGCTTTTGGTAAGTGTAATTATAGTATTTTACCGTATATAGAACCATCGCTTCAAAACTGTAATTATTTATACCTAAATTTTGTCGCTGAAGATGACTCTGTTGATGGTGACAATGGTTGGATTTGGTGGATTTGATATAGACAATATAAAGGTAGCCATTTTTTTATCTTTCTTGGTAAAGAAATATTAATTCTTAGATAATTCCATTCCTTAAAGCATGTACTATTAGGATTTATTTTTAAGTTTACAATTAAAAAGTTAGAGTATTAAGATTTAGGTTTAGGATGTAGGTTATAGGTTATAGGCTTTAGCTATCAGTATTTAGGATCATGGTCCTGGTTTTATGGTTTGGGGTTTAGAGTTTAGAGTATAGGTTTAAGGTTTTAGGTTTATGTTTGAGGATTTAGGATATAATGTTTAGTATTTAAGTTTATGTTTAAGGTTTAAGATTTAGTTGTATTTGTTAAGTTAACCTTTTATAAAGCATGTTGCAAATAATATTTTTGTATGATTATGTGCTTTCTTTACTAATTAATATCTTTTACCTTTTTTGTCATAAAGCATGCTTATACTTGGTATAATCTCTAATTTTTAAAGTTGATCAATTTTGATTTGTCAATATGGAGCACAACTAGAGGTCCTATAGGAGGAATTGGTTTCTACCAGCACCTAGCAATAGCCATCTTTGAAAAATGTAATTCAACCACTCCAAGGCTTTTGGTTAGTATAATTAAGGTGTTTTACTGTGCAGAGAACCTTTGCTTTAACATTGTAATTATTTATACCTGCCTTTTATCGCAGAAGACGACTTCGTTGATGATGACAATGGTTGGATTTGGTGGATTTGATATAGACAATATAAAGGTAACCATTTTTTTTGTCTTTCTTGGTAAAGAAATATTAATTCTTAGACAATTTCATTCCTTAAAGCATGTGCTATTAGGATTTATTTTTAAGTTTACGGTTAAATAGTTAAAGTATTAAGATTTAGGTTTTATAGTATAGATCTTAGGATTTAGGATATAGGGTATCAGATATAGCATATATGATATAGGATATAGGATATAGTATTTGAGATTAAAGTTTAAGGTTTAGGTTTAGGTTTAGGTTTAGGATGTAGGTTGTAGGTGATATGTTTTAGGTATCAGGATTTAGGACCATGGTTTAGGTTTTGGAGTTTTGTATTTAGTGTTTAGAGTTTAGGTTTAAGGTTTTAGGTTTAGGTTTGAGGATTTAGGATATAATGTTTAGTATTTAAGTTTAAGTTTAAGGTTTAGGATTTGGTTGCATTTGTTAAGTTCACCTTTTATAAAGCATGTTGTAAATAATATTTTAGTATGATTTTGTGCTTTCTTGACTAATTAATATCTTTTACCTTTTTTGTCATAATTCATGCTTATACTTGGTATAATCTTTAATTTTTAAAGTTGATCAATTTTGATTTCTTTTTTGATTTGTCAATATAGAGCACAACTGGAGATCCTATAAAAGGAATTGGTTTTTACCAACACCTAGTAATAGCCATCTTTGAAAAATGTAATTTAAGTACTCCAAGGCTTTTGGTAAGTATAATTAAGGTGTTTTACTGCGCAGAGAACTTTTACTTCAACACTATAATTATTTATACCTGCCTTTTATCACAGAACACGACTCTGTTCATGATGACAATCGTTGGATTTGGTTGATTTGATAGAGACAATATAAAGGTAACCATTTTTTGTCTTTCTTGGTAAAGAAATATTAATTCTTAGATAATTGCATTCCTTAAAGCATGTACTGTTAGGATTTATTTTTAAGTTTACGGTTAAAAAAGTTAGAGTATTAAGATTTTGGTTTTATAGCTTAGGTCTTTGGATTTAGATATTAGGATTTAGGATATAGGATATCGGATATAAAATATATGATATAGGACATAGGTTATAGGTTATAGGTTATAGTATTTAGGATTAAAGTTTATGGTTTAGGTTTAGGATGTAGGTTGTAGGTTATAGGCTTTAGGTATCAGTATTTAGGACCATAGTCCAGGTTTTAGGGTTTGGTGTTTAATTTTTAGAGTATAGGTTTAAGGTTTTAGGTTTAGGTTTGAGGATTTGGGATATAATGTTTAGTATTTAAGTTTAAGTTTAAGGTTTAGGATTTGGTTGCATTTGTTAAGTTTACCATTTATAAAGCATGTTGCAAATAATATTTTAGTATGATTATGTGCTTTCTTCACTAGTTAATATCTTTTACCTTTTATGTCATAATGCATGCTTATACTTGGTATAATCTCTAATTTTAGAAGTTATATAAATTTTGATTTCTTTTTTGATTTGTCAATATGGAGCACAACTGGAGGCCCTATAGGAGGAATCGGTTTCTACCAGCTCCTAGCAATAGCCATCTCTGAAAAAAGTAATCCAACGATTCCAAGGCTTTTGGTAAGTGTAATTATAGTATTTTATTGCACACAAAACCTTTGCTTCAACACTGTAATTATTTATACTTGCATTTTGTCGTAGAAGATGACTCCGTTGATGATGACAATGGTTGGATTTGGTGGATTTGATTGAGACGATATATAGGTAACCATTTTTTGTCTTTCTTGGTAAAGAAATATTAATTCTTAGATAATTTCATTGCTTAAAACAAGTACTATTAGGATTTATTTTTAAGTTTAAGGTTAAAAAGTTAGAGTATTAAAATTTAGGTTTTATAATTTAGGACTTAGGATTTAAATATTAGGATTTAGGATATAAGATATAGGATATAGGATATAGGATATAGGATATAGGATATAGGATATAGGATATAGGATATAGGATATAGGATGTAGTATTTAGGATTAAAGTTTAAGGTTTAGGTTTATGATGTAGTTTGTAGGTTATAGGTTTTAGGTATCACGATTTAGGACCATGGTTTAGGTTTTAGGGTTTGGTGTTTAGAGTTTAGAGTTTAGGTTTAAGGTTTTAGGTTTAGGTTTGAGGATTTAGGATATAATGTTTACTATTTAAGTTTAAAGTTTAAGATTTGGTTGCATTTGTTAAGTTCACCTTTTATAAAGCATGTTGCAAATAATATTTTAGTATGATTATGTGTTTTTTTTTCGAATTAATATCTTTTAACCCTTTTTTTGGTCATAATTCATGCTTATAGTTTGTATAATCTCTAATTTATTAAATTCATAAATTTTGATTTTTTTATTTGTCAATGCGGAGCATAATTGGAGGTGCTGTAAAAGGAATTGGTTTCTACCAGCACCTAGCAATAGCCATCTTTGAAAAATGTGATCCTACACCTTCAAGGCTTTTGGTAAGTGTAAGTTTAGTTTTTTACTGCACACAGAACTTTTGCTTCAACACTGTAATTATTTATACCTTCATTTTGTCGTAGAAGACGACTCCGTTGATAATGACAATGGTCGGATTTGGTGAATTTGATAGAGACGATATAAAGGTAACCTTTTTTTGTCTTTCTTCGTAAGAAAATATTAACTCTTAGATAATTACATTCCTTAAATAATTTATTATTAGGATTTATTTTTAAGTTTACGATTAAAAAATTAGAGTATTAAGATTTAGGTTTTAATGTTTAGGTCTTTGGATTTAAGTATTAGGATTTAGGATATAGGATATAGGATATAGGATGTGAGATATAGGATATATGATATATGATATATGATATGGTATTAAGGATTAAAGTTTAAGGTTTAGGTTTAGGTTTAGGATGTAGGTTGTAGGTTATAGGTTATAGGTCTTAACTATCAGCATTTAGGACCATGGTCCAAGTTTTAGGGTTTGGTGTTTAGAGTTTAGAGCTTAGGTTTTAGGTTTTAGGATTTAGGTTTTAATGTTTAGTATTTAAGTTTAAGTTTAAGGTTTAAGATTTGGTTGCATTTGTTAAGTTCACATTTTATAAAGCATGTTGCAAATAATATTTTAGTATTATTATGTGCTTTTTTTACTAATTAATATCTTTTAACTTTTTTTTGGTTAAATGCATGCTTACAGTTCGTATAATCTCTAATTTTCTAAATTCATAAATTTTGATTTTTTTATTTGTCAATACGGAGGATAATTGGAGATGTTGTAAGAGTAATTGGCTTCTGCCAGCGCCTAGCAATAGCCATCTTTGAAAAAGGTAATCCAACAACTTCAAGGCTTTTTGTAAGTGTAATTATAGCATTTTACTGCACACAGAACCTTTGCTTCAACACAGTAATTATTTATACCTACCTTTTATTACTGAAGATGACTCCGTTGAAGATGACAATGGTTCGATTTGGTGGATTTGATATAGACTATATAAAGGTAACCCATTTTTTATCTTTCTTGGTAAAGAAATATTAACTTAGATAATTACATTCCTTAAAGCATTTACTTTTAGGATTTATTTTTTAGTTTACAGTTAAAAAGTTAGAGTATTAAGATTTAGGTTTTATAATTTATGTCTTCGGATTTAGATATTAGGATTTAGGATATAGGATATAGGATATATGATATATGATATAGTATTTAGGATTAAAGCTAGGGCCCCCTATGTGTAACACCCGCTATTAACGTTACACTGAAATAAATTAATATTGAGACTAATGTCATTAAAATCAGAGCAGTGAATAATAATGTTAGTGACATCAAACTAATGA